>JACCGJ010017586.1:0-28144 GCA_013407085.1 Atriophallophorus winterbourni
AACCTTTGTTACATCGACGTTTTCTGTTATAGGCCAATCCTTGTGGATCTCCATCCGAAAACGAATCCTGTGGCCCACAACTCGGTTTCGAACTCCCCTTACACGAGCAGCGGTGTCTCTGGCTAGCCACGCCACGACCCGTGAACACAGAAGACTACTACAATTTCACACGATATGCCATCGGTTTGAATGACCTCGTCAGTGATCCTCAGAATGGTGTTGCAGCGTCCACATCCGGAAGTTTGCCTCCGACCGACTCAAGATTCCGTCCGGACATTCGTGCTCTGGAGCTCGGGCAGATGGGTAAGCAACCGATGTGATGGTTGATTTGAGCAAATCCTACAACACTGAGGTAGAGTAATCGATTGGAATATGTTTGGGACCGATCGTGTATTCATAATGCACAGAAATTTGAGTGCAATCGGTTTGAGCAGTTTTTTGGGTAACGTTTCACTTGTGACACAGAAGCTTCGTCTGACCAAGGGTGATAGTCAGGACAGGGAACATGATTAAGTAGTAGTCAACCCTCCACCACTGATTTGACCTTACCGCTAAGCAGCCTATTGTATGCTCACATTGTGTCACGTCTCGTGGGAATGACCAGGATCAGTGTTCGATTTTCCTCCTAGTGTGTATCCATGTCAATCTAATACAAATGAACCCGGTCAATGTCAGTTGGCACAGCGCCCCACATGCGTAAAAGTACATCACTAACGGGACTAAATTTAAGCTGCTCTAACCGATTGAACTAAAATTTCTTTGCATTGAGGTAGATTAATTCTTGAAATAAGTTCCTAGTCTATCCTCAGAAAAAAAACCATCTTGCGCAGGAGGTCAGCGTGGTAAGAACAAAATCTGGTTGGGAGTAGGAATTTTTCCACATTCGACTTTATTGTGACCTGATAAGTAGAACAATTTGTAGATAAACAAAAGCTTATTTCAGTACCGATCGAGAAAGCGGATGGTGTTTCCTGAAGGGCTTACTCAGTGTTCAGCCTTACTTTTGTGCGACTATCTCCTCCTGGAGGATGAGTCGGCTTCAATGAAGGTTCTTGGGAATTTGGGTACAAAGCGGCGTCCCCAGCACCACTCGGCGTTTGTTCGAGTCAGCTTCTCTAGCCTTTGTACAACCAAGTGCGACCTGCAAGGCAGCAGGGAGTTGCCAGAAAGAGGTGGAGTGCACCAACTAACCGTCTAAAAACTCTGCTCCAGATGTTTCCTCATGAATTCCTCCCGAAGACCTCCCAGGCTTACGAGCTCCATCTGCCCGAAGCAAACTGGTTTTCAGGCGCCAGTCACTCGCCACTTCTCCTGTTGATAGAAGCAGTTCCGTCGGGCTCGGGGAGCCACTCGTGCAGGCCGGAACCTTGACTTGGTTGTCAGAGGC
The DNA here is from genome assembly GCA_013407085.1 of Atriophallophorus winterbourni. Classification (NCBI taxonomy): domain Eukaryota; kingdom Metazoa; phylum Platyhelminthes; class Trematoda; order Plagiorchiida; family Microphallidae; genus Atriophallophorus; species Atriophallophorus winterbourni. The sequence continues at coordinate 1,388 of JACCGJ010017586.1, forward strand.
TAGTTGAGACGCGTGACATATAGGAGCATTTTATACACAGTGGGAGCTTATCCTCACTGCCACCCCAACCTTCGGAACCAAAAACCTTTGGTCTTGATGGTTCAGTTGGGACTTTCGACATGATTGTGCATGGTCTGTACTTGTCTCCTATTTTGTTTCCTTTACATGCAAGATCTCGTTTTAACGTGTGTGGACGCCTTTTCTCAACACGATCGGTGATAATTGCTTAAATCGTTTGTATACGATGATGTGGTTTATCGATCCAATTGGCTGTCAGTCGCATTAGAACAAGTTGCCATCTGATCGGAATATGTATGTGTGGATGACCGCTTTGATCTGTGTCAATCTAGATTTGTCAGTAAAGAGGTTTCTTGAAACATATTTCATGTATTTTAATGTCCTATTGTTTGGTATACACTGCATCGAACACAAGGTTTCCCCAGGCGGTGTTGAAGTTAGTCCAGCGGTGATATCTGTGGGTTGTTCCCGAGACTTTGCTGTCGTGAGACACTGCATCAAAGTCAAATTATACGCATCCTAGGGACTAAACGGAAACACACATTGTTCTACCTACGGACAACTTATTGATACTGATATGGTGGATATTTCGCAGTGACTACATCGTTATGGGGCCAATTTAAATCCTAATACCAATCGCAGTCTGTTTATCGACTCTGCTGCATACAATTCGCCTTGAGGTTTCTGTCACGATTGTCTCGTGTGTGATGTACGTATGACCTTGTGAGATTCGAACGCATATCGTGATTCACGAGTATACTTCTGTCTGCCTGAACTACGCAGTGAATTGGTAGCAAGGGGCATGTTCAGTTCAAACAGTGACCTCTTCAACAGATTATCTCACAATCCTCGGAGTCTTTAACACTTTCCTATTTCTTTCAATGTAATAATTCTGCTGCTGTCGATATTAAATTATGGAGGCTTTCTCTGGGTAGATATTTATGACCCTACGATCCCCGAAAGCTAAACTGCCATACAACCATGAAAAAGTGAAATCATAAAAGATGGGGAAGGGTGGGATTTGAATAGCTACGGCTTCTAAAGAAGATTAAGAACAAACAAACTGGGTAGAGGTGCCTACACCTCGAATGGAATATGCATTCAGACAAGTTTCGTGAACGAATAGAGCGACATCAGCATGACAGCTTCCATGCGGCTTTCACTGTCATGCATCATAACAAGCTTTTCTCGTAACTCCTCTTGACAACATACAAGGTTATACAAACACTCCAAGAAGATGCTGAGTGCCAGATCGGCATGGAACACGGTTTCGGGACATATCCTGAAGCGATATCTCATCGCGGGGACACCAGCCTGAAAGACGTGCTGCGCCGACTTTGGAATGGTTACTTTTAAGTGTTTTTAACTGTCTATGACATGTGACGGTCTGGCCACCACGAGATTTACGTCGATCAGGATATGTTGTCGCAAAAAGAATCCGTTTCGGATGTCGGTGGTCCGGCATCCGTAAAACGTGACCCAACCAGCGTAACCTATGCAGGTTTATCTGCTTCTCTATATCAACATTACTACCGAACAACTTATTTCGGAGAGTATCGGTGCGTATGCGATTGTAACAGCTTACTCGTAGAATGTTGCGGAGACATCGGTTGTCAAATACTTGGAGACGCTGAATGTGTTTTTTACGTAAGATTTAATACAGATCCAAACACCAAACTATCGTTCTGTAGACCCTACCTTTGAGTAATAGAGGCGACCCTTGCTCACTTCAAGCGTGTCCTAAGTTGCGAAATGCCACGGTCCTCTTAGAAATGCGTTTCGCGTCCTGTGTTTTACCGTGCGCTTGCCCTTTTCTTGTTCAAAAATCGCTGCTACCGAAAAGGACCGTTTGGAGGAGAAACAACGTCGAGCTATCAAGCGCTCTCTCCACGCTCAAAAATCCAAACTCAGCCATCATACCGAGGATGAAACCAACGTCTCGCCGAGTTACGGACCACTTTGGTTCCATCAATCGACCAATCCGTGGACGCAACAGCAGGAGTGGCTATTTAACAATCAATATTGGGCACGTGATTGGTCAAGATGTCCAGATTTGTATTGATCGATCGACCATATCATCCCACTTATTTTGTTGTTGTTTAAACGCAGATCTGATTTGGTATTCTTCATGGGACATCTAGTCAGTAGGTTGTACTTTTATTTTCATACTTTGATCTCATCTCGTATTGATTCCACTTTTTTCTTCATGCTTGTTATCTTATCATTTTCGTTTATTTATGTGGATTTTATTCATAATAGAACGCTAGTTAAGATAACTACGTGCTGTGTGTGTCATTTATGAAGGCAGATCGTTTTACATTCACGCAATGATCAGCTGTCAGATATCGTCTGATACTTGCGTCACAACCACTTACACTGGGATGTTTGCTTGCATCTTGGGGAGATTCCAAAAGGGTTTTGCGGGCATTAAAATCGTAGAGGAAGGTTAAACGTGTTTTTGACTGAATTAAGTTTCGCTCAAAGGAACATGGTGTTCCAACACTGACCTTCGATCGTCTGTTTCCAATCAGTAAATCGCTTAGAAATGACTGACATTGTGCCCACTATCGTATCCCAGAAAATTTATGCTGCTAAGTTCACCAGGTCACATATAACTCTTCCAATAAACGATGGACAAACGGTGGACGGTAGCCCAGGTTTACAATTTTGATGGTCGGGGGTTCGAATCCCACCCGAATCGGAGGATATATACTGCTGATGAGCTCAAAAGGAGCGAACCTCGAGTCCAGTGCTTTCAGGATAGACCGTCGTGATCAACTTTGTGAATAGTTCGATGGGCTTGGCACGGATGAGGAGTTACAAACGTGAACAACATATTCTCCAAACTTCGCTTAAACAACAGTGGCCATCAGATCTAATCGGTGTTAGCTCACACTCTATCCGATGGAATGATCCGACAAAGAGATCAGATCGGCCGGGATACCACAACAGATGTTGCTGGCTCCTTCTCGACTGGTCGGGCAAACAAAGCTACTTAAATGTGCCAGTCTGGAGAACAGTTCATAAACGCTTAAATCCGATCGGTCAAACGGTGGACGGTAGACCAGGTCGTTAAGGCATGGGACTACAATAGTGATGGTCGGGGGTTCGAATCCCACCCGAAGCGGAGGATATGCACCGCCAGTGAGCTCAAAAGAGAGCGAAACTCGAGTCCAGTGCTCTTTATATAGACCGTCGTGATCAACTTTGTAAATATTTTGATTGGCTAGGCACATGAACTACATATTCTCCCAAATTCGCTCAACCGTGGTCTAGTTTATCAGCAACATTCAAGTCGGTTTTTTCTTCGGATGATAAATTTCAGCTGTGCTATACTGCATCAACGTTGGTGTGTTTTCGTGTTATGATGGATGTATCGTCCATATTGCAGCAGAGACTGTCGTTGCGTTCTATCAATCTATGCGCTATTGTTAACCCAAAAGTCAGGAATGTTGCAAAAAATATTCCAAACAGTTAGTGGTGCTGCATTACACCGACTATGGGACGGAGATTAGTTCCCAGATGAAAGCTAAATTTCAATTTGCAAATAAGGATTTATCCTCAAATTCGCAAATAAATGGGTTTAGCACAAAGTCTGAACGGCGCTCGACTGTCAGGTCACGGATACGCACACCTGATGAGCGGCAATAACCGCGAAACCGGCCGTGTGCTTCCGTCCTGCTTTTCGAATGTTATATACTACTAATTAATCAAAATCTGACTTTAAACTAAAACATATTTTGTATTTATATGAGAACAACATAGTGAACGTGTGAGGTTACACCATAATCGTGGGAAGGTGCATAGTGGGAACGACGGAAGTTGGTTGTCATGGGCGAGTCAGACAATTTGAATTTAGTGCGGATGGAATTTGTTGCTAAGGTACAACATGGCTTACTTAGCAACAACGTTTCTCCGTTGCGACTTAGGTCGATCAGGTAATCCTGGATTAATTTATTCGTTTGGACGGTGCCCTCCTAACATCTTGTTCAAATGAGAGGCGACTTTCCAGTATATAATTCCGAATTGCTGGCACAGTGAGCATAGAACCACACTCACAGAGTTCGTTCATTTTGGGTAGTAGTAGTAGTATCCACTCGTAGTATCCACTTCTTTTTATATGTCGCGCCATATGATTTTTGAACTTTTCGATGTCACTGGCCTGGCGACGAAGGTCAATCAATATACAGGCGATGCAGACTAACTTTCGAATCGCATGTTAGCGAAAGATGTAGTAAATAGAAGTTTACAATAATGAATGTGTAGAGACACTGGTCTGCTACATAGTGTCCATATAAGCTCAACGTTTTTGCCATTATTCCATGCAAATATTTAAATATCCACCAAAACACATTCAATGATCGTCAGAGTATTTCGCCTATTCATACGGTCAACTCAGATGTTATTTGAAGAGTATTTGAGCTGATACGCAGTTTTCTTCGTGTAAATGCCATTTATCTCGCTCCATTAAACGACACTTACCCACATTTCCTATGTGGATACCCGTGTTAACTCTATCAAAGAAGCTTTTACTTCTTCATTTTAAGGGTGGTGTTTCTAGTAACCCCGAGGTCAGGGCCTTTGAACACTCATGGGTGTTCACCCTCTGAAAAGTGATAAAACAGCCGGTAGCCGTTAAAAATGAGCCATCTTGATTGCATTAATCATGTTTTCTGGTTTTGTGGCGCAGGTTAAGTTGGCTGTACTGTTTGGAACATTGTAAAGCAAATATTCAAACACCATCATAGCTTATTCAGCAAATGTTGCTCTAAGAATTTGAACAGTTACATCCTAGCCCATTCAGTTGACCCATACCAACGAGTAAAACGGTGATCAGTTGTCAGTATTTCACAATTCTTGGTCGCAGCATTTTCAGGACAGCTGAGACCATGGCCACCGGAAACCTTTAGACCAAAATAATGCGTAAGAAAACGATAAGTTTATGAACAAGTATTAGAATGAAGCAAGTTTTAACCAACAAATCGGTCCGGAAAAATTCGAGTCCATCGTCAAAGAATTCAGTCACGATATAAACACCAATATGTCTATCCAACGGTTGAGTTACGAGTCCAAGCCTACCATGATATTGAAAAGACAATACGTGAGATGAGTACGGTACTAATGAAGCAAAGTAATTATACAATAAAATAGCAAACCTCAATTATTCCGCTTCGTACTGAATCCAAAAACACGAATATTCAACAGTAACAATGACAACCAGTGATCGCAACTTTAAATAGCGCGGGAACGGCAAAATAAAGATATACAAAAACAAGCTCGATAACGAATAAAGTCAAGTAGTTCGGTAAAACAAAAATGGTAGAGGTATACAAAAATACCAGCAGATTTAAACAATTAGATGTCAGTAAAATAAATTTAAATGTTCATCTTACACAAGTGATATCGGTTTTCTATTTGCTTTCTATTGATCAGAAAAGTTTCAAATTAGTCCGATCTATTATTTTAGAGCTTTAACGTAAAATTCCGAAAAGAGGAATATTGGGGCGTACATTAGTTGAGATAGTTGCAAGTGCACCTATTCAATGTCAAGTCTTGCTAAAGCCCAATGACCTTACTAGAACACGAACACATTCAAAGGCTTTAATCATTCCGCATTCTCGATTGGATATACGTCGTAATTATTTCTCAGTGAGAATTTGTTTCACTTGGAACTATTTGCCTGAAGAAATCACACGATCAGAATCTGTTGGGTTTTCCGCTTCCAAACTCGATGAGTTTATGACGAACCATGCGGTATGCATTTTTGAGATATTTTTTATATGTTCCATATACCTTGTCATCCTATGGTTATTGTTAAGCTTAATGCTTTTTCTACCATAAATTTTCTGAGTTTCTGAGTTTATGACTAACAGGACACTTGCAGTTCAACAGAATTGTCTAGTTTGGGAAGTGATTGAAACATTGGTTGGTTTATAAGTATATTACGTCCTGACCTTATGTACATCGGTATTGTATTGTTTCCAGTTTATCCAATAGTGGCTTCGGAGTCCAACCCTATTTGTCAGTGTATTAATGCCCACTAAACGCAATCGTATTGTCTCCTCTTAATGACGGCAAACAACTAGAAATCGGCAGGAGAGTGTGAGCAACACAGTTCTCAATTCTCGAATGCCTTGACAAAGAATTGTTCTATAATAAGGTATTTTAACACCGTGGATGGTTGTACGAACCACATACTAAGGTGGTTTCCAAGACCTATCCTGTTGACAGATTTTTCGACTTTACAAATCTTAGCAATCCAATCTCGCTTCGTTTGTCTAAACAAGATCAACTGCCTCACATGATTCTGTCAGTGTGTGGGATGTGAGCAACTTATATGCCATTCGATACTCAGCTTACAGAATCAGTGTTGGGATTGATGTATCTTAACTTAAAAACGTCATACAAATTCCTATATTTGTACACATTGTAGGGGTTTGCAGTTTCAGTTGTGATCAAGTGGTTGCCCTTTTGAATAATATGCAACAAATCATATTTGAAACCATTGTTACACATTGTTCCTGGAGTGAAAATAGTCTGCCCAACTTCAGAATCAACGTGTAGTCACAAGACAAGCGTTGAAATATATGAATATGATCAGTTCCTCTGAATTCTTGATTGTTTCAGTACGACTTAGCGATGATTAAATTTGGACTATCTCCAGCAATCTCGAAACTTATTTGTATACCGAAATAGCTTACGTGTAAAGTAGATCAAAGTGACACCAACCTCACTAGTATGTTGAAAAGGTGATGTTGTACGATGGGTGAACACTAAGCTTTTTTGTAGTTATAGCGTGAGATAAGATTAGGGAAACAGAATATTATGTGGAATACGAATAATATAACAAGTAAAAAACGGGATTTTTGGCTTACACCGCAGTTCAAGAATCAGGTGAAAATCCAAAGGATAAAAATTGTTTTCGCATTTAAATTGTAAAGAAATATCTAGTTCCATGTGGCCAGGTTTTATAGTTTTCTTCGATGCATGGGTAAAGTGTAAAAAAGCTATGAAGACTTCTCCTGAACAACTGCTAATTTGGGGAGATCACAACATAATCGGGTATATTGTTACAAGTAAAACAAACTCGCACGGCAAAAAATGTTGTCTACAGTTGAGTCGCGAGTGAGGGACAGTTAGATTTAATGTGTGAGCTCTTGTCTTAAGCGAGCACCGTAGATTAAATAAGCATTGTAGATGGTCATTTGAATTGTCAACCAAAATCAAATCCCCCAGAGACGACGACATGGATAATCGAATAAATTCAGGAATTTGTTTCACGCATTGCGACAAGTTTAGTACCTTAGTAAACTATATCAGGAAAAATGCTGTTCAGTTCCTCCAGGAACATTTCGCAATCTTTCGACTTATTTATCTTGTATCACATTTTTCTATCGTCCGACAATAGTACGATCCGACACTTGCTGAGAGCTGGTTGGTCATTGGCGCGAGGTGCTATAATAATTGTTCCGAGGAAAGAACCCTGAGGCAATATACTTCGACAAATCTCCGTTCACAGAGTACAGAACAAGCCGATCAATAAGGATATTTCTCAACCAGATCAATAGTTTGCTAGCAATACCACAACGTTCCACCTCCCGCGAGTGAATGTTGTGATCAACAAAGTCAAATTCTTTCGACATATCTAAGGAGCTTATTTGGATGATATCTTAAATAACTATAGTACGATTCCAATCGTCAGTAGTAAACAGAAGGTTAGAAAAGCGGAAATAGCTTTTGCAGAACCGTGTTGCGCTCCAGAAAATAACTTGTTTTATTTAAAGATTGTTCGAGAAGGGCTTGAATTTCGACATGAGTAAGAGCGTTGCGAAGCCTGTGGACCTTATCTCCTGTTTTGATGGAAATTCTCAGTGAACAGGTAAGAAACTGTATTGCTGGTGTCATTGAAAGCAAGGAACAAGTCGATGCCAATCTTAATTCAGAAGAAAGACAAGCACGTGTCCTGATTCAGCAAGTAACAGATATAGCCATTACTAAAGAAGGTAAAGGTAAAATAACTCTAATTTTGAACGAAAGCGATTATTTAGACAAGGTTAGGGTACACTTATCCGAGGGCCATTATAAACGCCTAAGTAATAGCGAAATGAAAAAGGTAATATATAACCGCAAAATGGTAGTCTCTAGGTACTTGCGTAGCGTTAAAGAGAGATTGAGAAAGGGCTCGTGGTAAAACCTCTATTTAAAATCCACTCTCACTCACAGATTCTACAGCGTAAATAATATACGGAAAGAATGCATTCATGTAAGACCTATTGTCAACGGAATGAGAGCACCTGCACACCAGTTATTAAGACATTTGGCGTACTTTGGCTCACTTGTGAAAATGTATATGGAGCGTTTCGAGATCGGGTGATTTAACCCGAATATAAGAAGTCAATTTATGTTATCCGGTTTTTAAATCGAACAATATATCTAGGACAAATCTAGCTTTGACCACTCGTCTAAATGATATCCCTTTTCGTCCGATACAGTTAGGTAATTGGTTTGTTAAGGTTTATGGCGTGTTTATCAATCTTAAAATTTATTGCACTAAGTGATCGACACTGCTAAAAAAATTTACTATTCACCAGACAAGTAAACATGACGCGTTAAACAAACGCAGGAGAATTATTGCTTGCTGTTTACTTCAATTTGTTCAGGTTAAATTCATTCAGATTTACGCAAAGAAGCCATAATTATCCCGATACGGAATTATTCATTTTGGTTTCTTTAATGAATCGTCTAGCGAATTATAGAAATTTGAATTGTGTTCAGTCTCCCTGGAACAAGAAATCGAAACACTCCGATAACCGAATTTCGTCGAGAAAAAATTGCTTTTAGTTTAGCATATAAATATCCGAAGTTCATTATATTTATATTTTATATGACATCATATTTAACGTTTACTAGAAACTCAGTAGCTTACTTTTCTGATATACATTAACAACAAAGTGGTGACTTTACTTAAATGAACCATACAGTGTTTACGAATACCCTGATAAAATATTATTTAAAATTTCGAAGACAAAATCGGCAGCAATGTTGTATAACATAAAATTAAGGGAGAATTGAACAAAAATAAACTTTGAAATAGCAAATATATTGTGAGGTATTCATATAACTGAAAATGATCGTGATAACTTCATGGCACGAGATCATAATCGCGGGAGGGAAATTCCAAACGGTTTGTACAAAAAGAATACTTTTAACCAAAAGCGTTGTTCATAAATAGTTGATTAGTTCAAAGCAGTTTGATGTAAAGATATCAGTCCGAAACCATGAACGCAAAAACTAGGCTTAATAGGGCGGAGATGCAGAACTGGAATGTAGATGTGTCACTTGTGCTCAATGCTTGTAACATTGTAACAAATAAAATATATACCGAAAAAGTGAGACAATTTTCTTTTGCCCTATTGTTTCCCAACCAAAGAGAGCTTTTTCTAATGTCTAAAGATGGATGAAAAAATCAACTTGATGATAAGCCAATTCAGAAACATAAGTTGATAAACAATAGCATCTTGTATTATACATTATTGAGTCTCGCACCTAGAAACTTGAACCAATTAGACTAAAGTAAATATAATCAGCTGCTGGGTAATCCCATAATGGTAGACATTATATAACAAGGCGCCGGCTTATTACTGACGATCATACCCGAAAGCGCACCGGCGAGCATCTTGTGTTTCTGTTCAACTTAACCATGACTGACTTGATACCAAAGAAGACCCAAATACGTGACTCAAAACATCGCTACTAGAAGACCGCGCTATATCTCAGCGCAACAAGTAGCAACGTAAGCAGACTATATTCTAAGCAACTTGATTATAATTTCGTTGGAGTGGAGTTCATCAGTTAACGATATTTGATTCAGTGTGTGCGGAAGTTTCTCACACCAACTGCGTCTTGGTACCGTCTATGAACATGCCTGCAGCATATTAAACTCACCCAGATGAATTTTCGGATCTTTTTACGGCATTCATAGAAAAATACTCAATGAACACTTCAACCCTGTCAAGAATTATACATAGCAAGTTTGCCAACCTGGATAAAAAAGATATCAAGCTACACGAGAGAATTCATTGAAAGGCAACTAACACGATTGTAGCGACCAAATCGTCACTGGGGAATAGTTTCTGTCACGGAAACTAGTTGCCTGTCACGAGCCACGAGAATCTTCTACCGGGAGTGACGAGCGTTTACGAATCAATCCCAAATCAGAACAATACGTCAATTTACGCTGTACTATATTGACAAAGACGATTAAAAAGCAAAATATAACAAACCTCAACGGTAATCGAATACAGGTTTCAATGCAAACCCAACGCGTCCAATAAACGGAAGTCAAACAGCTCAGTTGAGAGCACAAAAAATTACCGTTTTCCAATAACGGAAAACACGGGTAACGGACAAATCAAAATGTCCGGAAGCCGAAGTGCAGTTGAACAAAGGAAAAATGTTCGGGAAAGAAAACGCTCACAGATTTAACATTTAGTTTAAATGTTATTTTCAATTTGAAGAACAAACAAAAAATATCACTGGAAAATTATGACACAAAAAACTTGATGAGGAACACGGGTGTAGGGTGGGAACAAATGTCTCTAGTTCGTTTGATCTTGCTAGACCGAAAGAGGAATTTTCAAGACATCGACGCGGATTCATAAAACGATTATCAGATTGCATAACATAAACATTGAAAAATGATTTTCTAGATTCGAATTGAGCACTCTGGTGCGCACGTGAATCCAATATGAACTAATTCTGGTTTACAGAATGATACATACTCTGTCCTACACATTCAAATAACTATGCCACGTTGGATAAAATCTTCCGAAACGCAGACGAGATCCGGCCATCATAAATACCACATTGCGACTGAATGCTCGTTAAATCGTTCATCGAATACATGTATGTTTTCCATAGAACATTTTACCATCAGAAATTGTTTTGCCACTGACGGAACTGTATTTCAACAAACATGTTGAAAAAAAATTGTTGGCTCTAGCTTACTGAAAATAATCGAAACCTCGATCATACACATGTAATTCGAGAATGCGTTTTCTAAAGAATACATCTGCAGCCGAGAATTCTACATTCCATATCATACTTTGAATTATTTTTCACTCTCATTTCGCTCACATATCCAATTGTGATTAATGTAAATATAATTCGTAGATTTTGAGGTATCGCATAACCATTTGTTTTTCACAACCTTAATTATGAATTTCCAAATATCCACAGTCTTCCATTTCACGTATAAAAAACAACAACGTTTAGAATAATAATTTAGTTCAAGAATTTATGGTCACAAAAAGCACATAGCTTCACAATTACCATATCATAGTAAATATTCGTTCAGGAAATAGGTATAAAATAAACATGTAATATCAAGTATAGTCAAGTTGTATACTTACCACGAGTCAATACGCAGGTGTCGTCAAATCGTTATGCAACAAATAAGTATCCAAATTTCGAATAAACGTTTCGATGCTGTGAGAGATAACAAAAGTTTCGGGAAGGGAATTCCAAAGGAAACAGACACATACACAATAAAAATATCGGCGACAGCTGATACGGGAGTGGGGAATTTGCAGTGTCACTGATTGGATGCGTGTATGTCGTGACTCACGGTATTCAAATAAATGTTTTAATGGATGATGTGGGTTATTTAATATTTTGTATGTTAGTATCACATCGCTTCGAAGGCTTCTTTGAAGGGGAGTGGGGAGCCTCAATTTTTGCAATCGTTCCTCGTACGTTAGATTCCGGAAACCTGTTACGAGTTTGGTTGCGCGATGGTATATTTTGTCAACCAATAGTACATATTTTTCAAACCACAGAGTCCAAGCTTGTGATGCATGCTCCATGGTTGGGAACATATAGGTTTTCATGATGTTGGGCAACGTTTCAGGCGAGAAGGTTCTGAAAATCCGTCGCAGCAATCAAAAATTTCAAAGTATATTTAAATTATTTTATCGATCTCTCTTTATACACTATTCTTTTTTAACTTACCGTTTCCCGAAACAGTGATGGAAAAATGTTCTTGTTTTCACTATCAGCTCTTACCAGAGGCACATTTTAAATACAACCTAGATACAATTTGGTATTGTGTTCGTTGAAGATTTGTAACAGTCAAACAGAAAAAAGTGCTGTGTTCGGCACCCTTATCCAACACTACATAAATCTATTGATGATCAATTTGTTCGTCAGCAATTTACGGTTTCCGAAAGCAGAATGGAGCTAAATAATATCATCATTACAACTATACCCTCGACCAATCCTGGTTGAATTTCATTATCAGGCGGATCGGGATGCATTCCTGGCTAGGGCTGAGTATATCGCAAACTCAACGCTAGATAAACTTCAGGTGAAGCCCGACAACCCTCCGTCCCGGATTCGGCAAAATGATTCTGATTCCAATAGGAGAAACTTAGCAATGAGAACATCGGTCATTCTTTACCCGGATGCAGCGCAAAACGCTATTCAGTCACAGACGGGCATACCGAACAGCACTTTGCCACTAGTCTTGTTGTCCGGCCCAGATGACGTTGATTGTCTTAGCGCAATTGACGATGGCACCCGAGACGATGACTCCAGTAGTTGCTTCTCTTCTATGGATGTGGTCTCAATTGTCAGGCAACGGTCCGTTACGTTAACGCAAGAGGCTGCCGAAACTGATGCTCCTGCTCTAAGTAGCACGCCAAAAAACGTGCAGCTCCCTCGTGTGCTTCAACCGAGGGCCAAACAGGACTAGTTTCAGAAAGCACGAATAACCAGTGCCCAAGTATTGTATGCAAATGTATGCAGCATCAGGAATAAGTGGGCTGAACTTTCTCTCTGCGTGGCTCAGTTACACCCAAGGGTTATTGCGCTTTCTGAGACCTGGCTGTCTGCGATTGATGAGGTGCCGGTAAACATCAGTGAACAGTATATCGTCATAAGATGCGATAGGCCGGGCGATAGGAGAGGCGGTGGCGTTGCACTGCTCTTGGAGTATGGTTTGCACAACATGGGTACAGGGATATCTCTAGCCATTGAAAACGTCCAAGTTGTTACGAGTATTCTGACTTCCTACAAGTCATCTCTCGCAATTGCTTGTATCTACGTCACTCCCAGTGCATCCATACAGGAGTTTACACAGCTTATTGAGACACTCGACGGTTTGTTTCACTCAGCTCACAGTGTACTTATCTTGGGTGATTTCAACCTCCCAGACATAGATTGGCCTGTCCCCACTGGCTTAGTCACCCAGCAATCTGACACCTTTTTCGAATGGCTCCATAATCATGCGCTGCACCAGCATGTCAATGATCCTACAAGGTTTCGCCATGGATGCACTCCATCCACTCTTGACTTGGTATTGTCGTCCCAGCTAGAAGCCATTAGTCATTTAAAGTACCTACCGCCGCTCGGCAAAAGTGATCACGTAATGATAAGCTTCGAAGCGATATTGCGTTTTCGCAAACCTTTCTCTCGTCCTAGACGCAATTTTGGGCGTGTAGACTGGGGTTTACTCTAGCAGACTTCAAAATTTTCCCTTCAGTTATCTAGCGATTCAAATGTAAATGAAAACTGGGATAGAATTTCTTAGTATCTAAACGAGTTACAAGACAAGCACGCTCCGCTGCAGTGTGTGAGAAGGCATCGAAGGCCACCCTGGTGGTCTCCTCGAGTCCGTAGGTCTACCCGTAAACGGGATCGTCTATGGCGGCAATATAAGCTATCCCTTACTTCTGGTTCTTGGGCCCGCTACAAAACCGCTCGGAATGCCTGTGTTAAATTACAACGTGTGCTCAAACAGCATTTTGAGTTATCTCTAGCTAGGGATGCTAAATCCAACCCGAAAAGGTTTTATAGCTACGCACAGTCAAAAGGAAAAACTAGGGAAAACATAGGGGATTTGAAACTGGAAGACCGAAAAGTTGCCGATACCGGCCTGTCTAAGGCGACTGCCTTCTCAGGGTTTTTCAGTAGCGTTCAACGACGGGATAATTCTTCAAACGCGTCGTCAGGCCTGTTCAACCTGACACCTGGTCTCCATGTATTAGATGAGTTGTCCTTCAATGAGGCTGAGGTGTTTGACGCACTTATCCGTGTTCGGGTCCATAAATCTGAGGCACCGGACGGCATCTACTCAATTATGCTTAAAAATCTTGCCTCAGTGCTTGCCAAACCGTTTTGCCAGCTCTTTAATTCATGCCTGCAACTAGGAGTTGTTCCCAGTAAGTGGAGGGAAGCCATAGTCGTGCCAATACACAAAGGCGGTTGCAGGTCAACTGTTGGTAACTATAGACCGGTCAGCCTGACCAGCACCGTCTCGAAACTAATGGAAAAACTGCTGCGTGATAAAATCTGTCAGCATCTTTGTCGGCATTCTCTGTTGAGTGTAACTCAGCATGGATTTCTTAAGGGTAGATCCTGTCTGACTAACCTCCTTAGCTTTCTCAATACTGCCACTAAATGGATGGATGAAGGGAAGCCTGTCGAAGCACTCTGCCTATACTTCAGTAAGGCTTTCGATTCCGTAAATCACCGCCTTCTAGAGATTAGGCTTGCAGCCAAAGGCATACGTGATAGTCTACTTGCTTGAAAAAGGCCTTCCTTCTAGGTAGGACATTCCGAGTGAGAGTAGGATATACGCTGTCGAATCAAACCGACGTGATCAGTGGTGTACCCCAAGGTTCGGTACTTGAACCTCTTCTATTCCTGATTTTCATCGATGACTTGTCCTCTGAATTGAAGTGCCCATGCTTCATTGGGCATGTGAAATTCATCGGATCAACGGATGAAGATACCTTGATGCACGACCTTGAGCGGGTCATAAACTGGTCATACCAGTGGGATCTCCCACTGAACCTAAATAAGAGCCAACTCTTGTCAACACTGGTTGATAAGATTTCGGTCCAGGTGGCGGGGAATTCCCTCAGTGTTAACGCCACACAGTGTGTTAAGGATTTGGGTGTACTGGTTAGGGCTGACTTCAAATGGGAGGACCAATGTGCCGCTGCGGCTCAGCGTGCACGCAAGGTACTTTTTCGGCTGAAATCAGTGCTATCGAGCAGAAGACCCGATGTATTCCTGCCACTGTACAAGGCATTAGTTCGGCCGCATCTTGAATACTGTGTTCAGGCGTGGTGTCCTCACTACAAAAAGGACATCCTTCGACTTGAAAGCGTACAGCGCCTCGCAACTCGCATGATTGAAGGTCAGCGAGGGAAACCGTACGCTGTGCGCCTAATGTCTCTCGATCTTTTCTCCCTTAGGCGCCGTAGTTTAAGAGGTGACTTAATAGAAACCTTTAGGATCTTGAAGGGTTTGAGTGGCGTGCAAATGAAACGACTTCTTTACCTTAAGCCCCGAGCTGGGCACCCGGGGCCACTCACTTAAAATTGCTAAGAAACGATGTCGGCTAGACTCCAGGAAACACGTTTTCAGCCTTAGGGTTGTTAACTTCTGGAACATTCTTCCAGAAGAACTTATATCCTGCAGTACCGTGTCTAGTTTTAAGCAGGGGTTGGACCGCAACTGGGGTAAGTTGTTTCCTGAATACTCTCCTTAATTGCTTTACAAGCTTAGGTTTTCCATCTTTCAGCGTTATCTCGTAAATATAGTGAGGGCTAGAGTTCTCTGTGTTTTTTTAATTTTTATTATACACAATGCTATTTCAGCTAACCTCTCACCGTGCTGGTGAAGAGAAACTGCTTTTTCTTTTTCCAGCATCGGCTATAACGCGGTGCTTCCTAAGTTCAACCCGGATAATCTCTTGGCTTCGCGATCGGCGAAGATTTCAAACAGACAAAAAGAATATACGTTTTGGCAGTGGTGGGTGCTTCTCTGCAGCTTTCCACCGAAAGAAATTCTGGACGCTCGATTGGCTTGTTAGCCACATACTGTCCTGTGCAAACTGAACTGAACTGAACTGAACCAGTTCCACGTTGTCGCCTGTATATAAGGCTGAATCGCTAATTCGGGATTGATATTCTCGCCGATCTCGGGGCTACCTTTTGACACTTTTCTGGTATTTCTCAATTTTGGTGGTAAGTTCTCTGGAAGTCTGCCATATATAAAAACCAGGGCAATCATTATATTGGATGCTATTCTTGACGCATGATAATGGTGTCTTATTCTTAGGATGCACCATTGTCGAAAGGACAGTTTTCCCCTTATTATACCTCTCACACGTATGGACAGCTCGTTAAATGATCTGCTCATTGCATCTGATGTTCGTTCAACATACGGTATGCAAACCATATCTCGACAATTCTTCTCTGATTTAGCATATGGCTATTTTGCCCTCATCAATTGGCTTCTTGCAAAACGTTTCGGTTTTCCGTGGTCTATGAGGCGTTGTGTGGCTCCGCGATGAGCCTGTTTACATTCAATTTTATTGCTGCATATGTGCTCTATCTAACGGAAAATGGACGAAGCTATGGACATGGAAACCTGTCTTGGGTAAGTTGAGGTGTGTCGTAAGACAGCCTCCGTTATTAATATTTTCTTTGGTTAACTCTTACACGTCAATATATAGCACGTATTTGAATACTGAGCGTGGTTTATTCTCACATCTATTCTTGAGTTGGTATTTTCATGCAATTCAATAAAATACAATTCCTAACAATTGGCGTCGCGATGAGCCATGTCATTTCTTCAAAGTAACTGATCTCTCAATATTCGTGGAACCCCAAGAGAAATCGAAAAACTTTTTCTTTCACCAAGGGTAAAATACCTGATTCAATTATGACAGCGCATTTTCTTACTTCGCAAGAAAAGATGTTTATGCTATGTTGAAAAATTTATCATTTCATATTCCACTTTTAAATGAATTGAAATCAATTTTACTAGCTCATGTAACTCCAAAATATTTGGAAATCTCTAAACGTGCTAGTTTCAATGCAACGCAACGACACGAAAACCAAACTATTCGTCAATTTATTTTGTAATTGCAAATACAAGCTTTACGCTGAGCTTTTGAAGATAAACTAAATAATCGTTTGAGCGATCGCTAAATCGCTGGTCTCAATAACCTGACATATATCGTTATTTATTTCAGTCAAGCAACTGATCACGGCGGCAAATTTATTCAGAGGTCATACCAAATAGGAAAAGCGAATTCAGTAAGAGTAATTCAAATTTGATAATCTGAAGTTTAGGAAATGTGCTATTTGTGGCATGTTACACTCTTGTTTTACTTGTCAATTTCGTAATGCTAAATGTTCAAAATTGGTAAACTTGGACGTATTCAGTTCGTTTGTCGAAATTCTAAGTTTTGTTATATGCATAATACCAATAATACAGAAGTCGTCGATGTAAGAAAATCAAATCACCTCATTGTCTTAATCAGTCTTACCATGCACTGTGTCTCAATTTCACAAACGTATATTCAGTCGTTTTGGTTCGAGAGGATGTATAATTGATTCAGGAATTGTGGAATCAATAATTTCATTGAATGACTTGGAATGTTTTGCCCTTGATGCTCAAATTCATTAATCTGGCATTTGAATTTACGGCGTCACCGGACATTCTCGAGGTGTGGTCAAAGTTTGCTGTATGGCAGTCACATATGTCACTGCGAAACCAGTTGTGTTCATTCATTATAATGAAATCTGATCCAAACTTTCCTTGGTTTAAAATCGGTGAAATTACTTAATTTTGACCTTTCCTCTTAGTCTACAATTTTATCATCAAAATCTGACTCTCATGTAATAAAAGATTTAATTCGTCAGTAAGCAGCGCTTTTAGGTAGTTTGAAATTAAAACCTGTTCATTTAGAAATAACTGTTTATACTATATTTTGAAACGTCGCCACATCGCATATGGTTCAAAAAATCTATTCAAACAGCGTTTACTTCTTTGTGTGAACGAGGCTTTTTTATTTCAGTGTAAGCTTCTAATGGGTCACGTTACTAGTTACGCCTCTTGTTTGTTCCCATCTTCTGAAACACAAACTTACATCGCCAAACTGAACAAAAATTTGGATGCATTATCCAAATGGGGTAAAATTGATGGTCTCTCATTTTCTGTAGAAAAATCTAAGTTCATGCCTCTAAGATGTACAATTCCTGATAACTCAATCCTTCTTGCTGGCAATCCTATTCAAATTATCGATTGCACACGTGATCTTTGGTTCAAATATTCAGCATCGCTTACATTCAACGAGCATATACATCACTTGATCTCAAAGGCAAAGGAGAGTGTTAATATGATTCATAAGTTCTTTACTCTCCCACACTGTAAGTTAGAACTTCATAAACTTTTCGCCATACCCCTCTTTGATTCTTGTAATATAATATATAGCAGTATAAATAAAACCGATACCATCCTTTTGGAAAAAGTACAACGTACGTTTACCAAATCAATCACCGGATATAGCTCCAATCAATCATATAGAGAAAGATGTAAGCAGCTCAAGCTAGAACCATCATGGTTTCGTAGAATTAGACACAACCTAATACTGTTCTTTGGAATAATATCTTCTGATAATATAGATATAAATTCGTCTATTCGCTTCCGACAATGTTCTAGATATAATTTAAGAAATCAAGATAACCTAGTGGAATTACCTAGATCCTGTACGAAAGTAAGAAGTAACTTCTACCTGAATAAATACGCTAAACTCTGGAATATTCTTCCGAAAAACATAAGACATTTTACCTCACTGTGTGATTTTAAATCACATCTGAATTCATTTCTCACGGTTGAAAAATTAATGAAACTTCTCAACCTAGATGTCTCATTAGATGAACTATACAATCATGGCATTGCTGGATATTAACAGTGATATCAGTTTTTCAACTTTCATAATGAACAGTTACTCCGTCCCTTAGTATTCATTTTCCAGATTACCTCTTTACATCCATATGAAGAATTCCGGTTCACGAACGAGTCAACACTGCAACGCCTAATCTTCCACGATTACCCACAAAAAGACACTCTCCATTCAGAACATATATTCGACAATAATATTGTGTTCCAACTGAACATTTTTGAAGATTCTGACTCTTCGAGATTCCTCACATCTTCGATGTTCCGGTCCATCGTTCTTTAATATTCTTCGTGTCATTTTTCCTTCCACTCGATTTTCTTTTCATACAATAACTGCTCATATATTGAATTTCTGTAAAACTGATTGATTATCATTTACCTTGACCATTTTAACGAACGAAAAATTACCAGCATGTATGACCTTGAAAATGTTAATAATTTGTGTTCATTTTTTTATGCTTCATGTATACAAACAACTTTGATAATTATTGATCATGCTTAGCATGCCTTGGAATTCCAAGAATAAAATATTTATTCATTTATTTATTTATTTGAGATTACATCGTGAGACTAAAGCCTCTATTGATGAAGCGAAGTTATAAAACTGAGGAGCATCAACCTATCTTATGTTGTTTATATAATTCATATGTTTTCTTTAAACTTGATCTAAAGGATGCCTGATTACAGATAAAATTTGATTAAGCATTAAGCGGAGCTACAACCATTAACACAGTGTTTGGATTGATGTTTATATGCTTATTTCGTGTGGATTATCTGTTTCGCAAGCGGCATTTCAATATAAATGAATAAGTAAATAAATTTATTATTCTGAATCCAAGGCATGCTAATCGTTATCAATAATAACTAAAGTTTTGTGCAACCAAATTGTGGTATGTACAATTTCAAATACATTTTCAAGGTCACTTCTACAGCGGAATTTTACGTTCAATAAAAATAAATGAAAACAGTATTTACAAATTGTTTCCAGCAAGTAATCTGATATTACACAAAAAACACTGGCATTGCAAGAAAGAAAATCAATGAATTTTTCGGAAAGCACTGATCTGTACCTCTGTTCATCGAGGAATCTTGAAGTTCCGTTGTTGATTTTCCTATACTATTCTATTTGATTGCTCGAAATTGATTTATGCATCCGTTTTCTTGTTCGCTATACAAAATGATTTGATTTTACAATTCAAAAGTATCCTGAGGGCCAGTTTTGTTTTTTGTGTGGGTTGAGGGGTTATGCAACGAAGAGAATGTTCTTTCGAATGTTATGAAAATTAATTTAATATTGATACCCAAGAATTTCATTAAAGTATAAATCAGCACGAAGAAAATCTAGGTTTGGGAGATGTCATACTTTTTCTATGGTAAGAAATGAAGCCTAAAGGTAAAAAGCTCATTCGTATGCATCTCCATCACACACACCCAACAACCGGTTTTGTGCTGTTTGCACTCATCAGTTGAGGACAGAAGTGTTTTGAATTCGTGTAATGAGAAGCTGAGTTTTATATATTTTGAAAGAAGATCCCACAGCTTAGCATAATATTTTAAGTAGAAATTGTTCCTTACTTTAGTACGAACCATTAGTAATATAATAATTTTTCACTGTTTCTCGAGCTTCACTTAAAATCATGCCGTATATGAAGATTCGAAGTGACTGGCTCCCTGACCGTTTGCGTTAGACACGTTCTTCCCGAGCTCGTTTTTTCGTTGATCTAGCAAATGGGCGTACTATTCTTGAGCGTTCTATCTGGCTTCACTGAGAGACGATGACGTTAATTTCAATCGTATTACAGTTGTCAAAAGATGTATTTTGGAGGGTCCTTCGTCCGTCCTTTTTCACATTCTTTAGCCGGAAATGGCCAACGTACAACGAATTGGCCAACGTTAGTTTTTCCCTAAACTAATTGAATAGTTTTTGTATTTTTGATGCTTTTTCGGACCACTATGACTAGGAATTTGCTGGTCTGTAAAACATGGAATATCGCTTTCACCTTTCTTTACAACAACCAATTTTATAACGCTAAGCTTGCTATTTACAATACAACTACCAATACGTTTACGTTCACCATTTCGTCTTGGTCGGTAGCAAGAATGACCTTTGCTGAGGAGTTAGCGAACTCTGTCTCACGCCAGTACACCTTGCTTCATCGAAAAGCCATGCTTCGTTTCCACCTAAATACGGGCTACACAACCTTTCCATTTTTCACCGGCATTTGAGTTTAATTACGACTCTCGTAGAACTGACGAAGCTTATTCTTATTATCGATGGCGTTACATGCATCAGTTCCGCTAACGTGATAGACTATGTTTAGCTCCATTCTCGAATACTGAGCGTGGTCGATTCTCACTTCACTTCTAGTTTTAATTCAGTACCATACAATTCATTGCATCCAAAGACTGCGCCTTTAGGTACGACAATTGAAACTTCTACTGGGCTGGATGATGCACCATCAACTCTATTCGTGATGACTCTACCAGTCAAGTAATCCTGTATCCAGGCCAATAATCTGCCACGAACCCTGAGCTGCGCCAATTTCTGTAACAGTATGATGTGGTTAACACGGTTGAGGCATGAATCGGGTATTCATCATCAACGGTTCAAGACCAGTTATCTAGTGTTATCAGAATACTTCTAAGGCAGGAGTGTCTTGTCCAAGATCCGTGCTGTGCGATGGAAAGAATCTTATTTTGTTCCACAAGATAGATAAGTTTATCAGCTATAAATCGTTCGAGCAGTTTAAAGACCACAAGCAACAAAGTGACTGGTCTGTAGTTAGACACATCGGATCCCTTCCCCCTTTGTATATCGCTGTGAGTAATCCGCGTTTTCAGTCAGTAGGAAACATGCTACGACTCGGTGACAGGTTTAAAATATCATAGAGTTGTGAGAATAGAGCGAAGGCGCAATTATTTCGGAGGAAACGTGTTATTTCATCAGCAACCGGTGATTGTTTTGTATTTTTCCATAGTAGCCTCACTAGAAACTCTCGTGGTTTACTGCGATGTCATGTATTGTGTTAATTTGTGATCTGAATGCAGGCATAACATAACAGAAGCGCGCGTTAGGGTAGAACACTGTAAAGTAAAGTTAATGGAGTTCGTTGGCGGCTTAGAGAGTAGTGCATGTTGTTCACATCGCAGTAAGTAAAGCGGAAAATCCTGATTTTATCTACCCTTACTGTTTACGAACTGGAAGAGGATCTCCCGGTTTCGTTCAGATTAATCAGATTAATTTCATACTCTTATTTATCTTCCTGGACAAAGTTAGTCAATCTCTCGTGAGATTAAAGTCACCCGTGATCAATTAATTATTGTGGTAACTGGAAACAAACAGCTGAGTTTTCTCAATTAAACTAGCATTGAATGCTTCGTCTGATGACGATGGTTGGCAAATCACACCAACGAAACTATTTCCACCTGTTTCTAATTCAAAGTGTTTCTTCCAGTATCAAATTATTATCCGTGATTTCTCTGAACGTGAGGTGTAGATCATAGTAAATAGCAACACCTTCTTCTACGCGGTTCATACGATCACGATGGAAAAGTAACATCTTTGGAATGAAAATTTCCTCCTCAGCTGATTGCTGATTTAACCACGTTCTCGTTACGGCAATCCGGATTGGTGAATATTTTTGACGAAGTTCGATTAGCTCAGGTAACTAATATATCAAGCATTCTGCGTTTGTGTACAAACATTTAATGTTTGTTCTGGATAAAAGTGTTGGATGATGAGTATTATCGATAGTGGTTCTAATTGTTAAGCACAGTGTTCACCATAGTGGTGGTCAAATGTGTCAGTTTAAGGGAAACTGGACCATTACATTCGTAATTCAGTGACTTCGAGATGCGACAAGTAACGATAACCGATACATTGCTAGTTTTGATAGCATAATAATAATTCTCCACTGTTGAATTTCGTGGTTAGATTTACACTTTGTATCTGAACCAGTGGCAACTTCTGCATCATTTAGGAGAATAAAATTGCGCCTATTTCGATAATTTTTAATTCCCTTTCAGTAACGTTTTCACCCGCAATGACCAGAGCACATCAACAAATAAACGAGATGTATTTTCCATGCCCTCCCGTAGCAAGTATATCAAGAAAATTATATCTTCTAAATCTTTCTCATTTTGCACTACTAACTTCAGCAACCGCTTTGGAGGGACGACTCAATCGATTCAACGAAACTGAGTGGATCGCTTTCAGATGCATTGAAGAGCACAGTTTTAACCATTCAACCGAGTCATTCTGGTATCTATTCGATATTAACTTCTCAGTCGACTCTGGCACGTTGGTGCTGATAACACAAAGCGAAATTCTTTTCAAGGCAACTTTTGTTAATTGGGCATTCGATGTGAACGGTTTCGGATTAAGGACGTTTCTAACACTCTGCTGGGTGCATTGCTGCAAAAATTTATTCTTTTCAATGGATGGTTTGGTGGTGGTAAATTTGAGCGTATACGTTTGTACAATTTACTTGTTTAAGGCTTGATTATTGTCTCTACTGAAACCTTCAAGTGTGTAAACTCCTCTTTCAGTTGCGACAATCTACGCTCTATTGTATTGGACACTTTTCAAACAGAATAATGTATGTACTTGCTGTGTCCGTTCATATTTGAATTCATACAAACATGACAAATATATATCAAACAGATGGATAGTTATTATCGTTCACAAGCCTGAACACTCATCAGTCAAAGTGAATAAATAAATAAATAAATGAATAAATGAATAAACGAATAATTGAATAAATTTTATTTTTGGAAATCCAAGGCATGTTGACCATGATCAATAATTTCCATAAAGTTTGTGCAATCAGATTGTAGTATGTACATTTGCGAAAACAATTTTCAAGGTCATTTCTTCAGCGGAACTTAACGTTCAATGAATATAATGGTAACAGTATTCAAAAGTTGCTTTCAGATAGTCTGTACGTGATCTGATATAGTACAAAAACACATCACGTGCAGGTTTAGATCGCAAAAGTGCATTTAACAGAAGCACTATCACTGCTCATTGGGTCCAGCCACATAGCGCAGAGGTCAACTTGTTTCCATGTCGGTATCATGAGAACAATCCTCGCCGTTACAGCTTGATCGATCGATCTTTTTGTCTGTCTTTCATTTCGTGACGCGGTTAACCATGTTAGTAAAGTGAATTGAGCCGGCCGGTTTAGAGATGAGCGTATGTTCAACTGGTCGATATAGCTGCGTTTAAACTCCAGATTTTGTCATTTAGCGGATAATCCATGATACCTCGGTAACACGAGATGAAACACTGAATCACGTATCCAAATGCATAGCTTGATTTGATCATTGTAATCATAGCACAAACCGTATGATAGTTAGCCGCGAGAAAACGTTTGCACGCGTGAGCAAACTGGGATATTTACGTCGAAGCGTTAACTATGTTGTTGTTCGGTTGACAAGATCAAATCGTATGAATTCCAAAAGCTATAATCGGAAGTACCATCAAATTCTTGGAATATTATAAATCCGAGAAACGTCTGCGAAGATATGACCCAAAGTGTTAGAGCAACAAAAATGCGACCGCATTTTAGCGAGCTTAGAAAATGTTGTTAATGTTGTGTTGAAATATTGAGCTGTGTATAATGTTCATACTTTGCTTGGCTTTAGTAATAAAAAAGCGTATCTGTTCATTGAAAATTAGTGATGCAGACTATCGAAATCCTGAATCACGTGTGCTGTCTATCATTTGAATTGTGTTATTTTTAAGAATTCAATTATTTTGTATCGCGCGTCTTAAAGGCATGAAATTTCATTATCCTGTTGAGAACGCACGACCGTTATTTGTCGCCCAATCTGCAAGTGCAGCTTAATCATTGTTCAGTCTAACTGTATAACTTTGTGCTTGAATAACTGGGAATTCGATAACAACTCTTATGTCATCAGCAAATAAGAATAGTTTACTATGTGAAATGACATCCTGCATGTCAATATTGTTTTTGGTCTTTCAGATGTCGATATCCATCAAAAAGACACTATTATTCATGCACCCGATAATTTTGTTCATGATCACAGTTTGTTAGTTCTTCTTTCCCGTTTTCGGAGTAATGGATCATTCCTGTTGATGAGATCGATTAGCTTGGATACGATGGATATTTCAATGGACTCCGTAAAGACCAGATTCATCTTAAACCTATGGGGGAGATAAAATCGACAAATGTTTTTCACTGAAAATCGATGGTTGATGGGAGTGTTACAATATTATTTTTGGTTTATCCCTAATTTTGAAACAGTTGCTTATTCAATGTTTGCATTATTGAATCCTCCAACATTGAAGTGGACTGCTGAACATGAAAAGTAATTTGGGAAAATTTTACCCAAACTGCAATCAAGTGCTGTACTTAGGCGATTGACAACAAATTTGAGTTCTGTTCTAATTACAATTGCTTCTCCACAGTGTATAAGTGCTGTTTCGGCCCTGAAAAATTACGCTATCAACTGTGATGCAGCAGTTGACTGAGATCGAGATCAATTCAGCGATTATACAACGACATTTGTTTCGAATTAACCCTAGGAAATTGACTGGAGCGGACGGAATCACTCCGACGGTGCTAAAATCCTGTGACCAGCAGCTGTGTGAACCTATGTGTGAATTGTTTAAACATTATCTAACCGAAGCATTGCTCTCAACAGAGTGGAAGACAAGGGTAATTTCACCTACTTACAAAGGTTATGGATATTCCGATCCAGCAAACTACCGTCCTGTCAACCAACTTCCTGTGATATCCAAAGTTCTATAGTTACGGAAAAAAATAGTTCATCATTTGTAATCAAAAAATTTGTTATTTGTAGCGCAGCATGAATTTCGTAAATCTGGCTCATGCTTGACAAACTTGTTGACGGTGTTGAACGACTGGACCCAAGCGATTGACGAACGAGCTAGCATTCACGCTTGCTATCTGGATAAGTCTAAAGATTTTGACCGATTTGATCACGTTTAACTACTACAAATCTGAAGCAACTAGGTATCGGCGGACAGCTACTCGTTTGGCTTGAAAGTTACCTCAGTATGCACAAGGCGATCGTTCGTATCAACAGAGAAAAATCACAGGTTAATAGTGCATCTAGTGGCGTACCGCTAGGTTCAGTCCTCGGGCCAGTACGTTCCTTGGTTTACATCAACGACTTACCAGAGGCGCTCTCATGCAAAGTGTAACGACCAAAGTCACTGTTTAACGCGTAAACCACTCGTTTCTTAGTTCCACAATTCAAAACAATGATTCGAGTTTACTACGGTTCTAATACCAATATTTATAGACGATAACAATGGACAAACCTCAACTGTACCGGGTTGTATAAATGATGTGAGCCAAAATGCTCAAACGTTCCAAATGACAACAATAAATTCAGCCAATAGTGACAAGATAGACTGCCAAATTATAAATGCAAAGGGATAAAATTACCGTCAAAAATGTTTATCAAATACTAGACACCCAAATTGGTGTCAAAATCAAAGTGCCCAAAATGGCAACCAAATTCAACAACAATGTCCGACAATTGCATAAATAATGAATTAGAACAAAAGTTTCACTAAATATGTGAAAAGAAGAGTTCCAATAAGACAATTACAAAAAGCAAGGTTCAACATCTTAATTATGAAGAAATAATAAACAAAACCAAATTCAAGTCACAAAAATCAGTATTTTATAAAAGTCGGAAGTAGAAAGGTAAGAGAAGAATTTTGAAGCTACATGACACTTTACATGTCTCTTACACAAGTTAGAAGAAGAAGAAGAAGAAGAGAACTTTATTCGTTAAAACGAATTTTCAGTTAATCAAAATAGTTTAAACAACAGAATTTCAATACGAATAAGGGGGACGTCAAACTTTGATGGGAAAATTTGAGATTGCCAGTCACATTCAAAATCAGAACAGTTTCGGTTCCGTCTGCAGGCATGTATGAGTTTTCTTTCGCATTATTCCGACCGGCGCAGCAAATTCCCC
>JACCGJ010017590.1:0-113549 GCA_013407085.1 Atriophallophorus winterbourni
ACAAGTATAATCTTGTTTACCTCTAATCCACTGTTTCAAGGCTCACTGAACGTGATCTTACTCTCTCCACCTGACGACGGCAAACAGCCAGAAACCGGTAGTGGTGTGTAAGGGATGGGGATGTGAGCAACACATAACTTTGGTCATCCACAAGCGCCTTGAGTGCTTTGACCAAGAATCACTTTGTGATTCTGTGTCTGAACATCGTGGTTCGGTGTACGAACCCTATATAACAGTTGGCATACAAGTATAATCTTGTTTACCTTTAATCCACTGTTTCAAGGCTCACTGAACCTGATCTTACTGTCTCCACCTGACGACGGCAAACAGCCAGAAACCGGTAGTGGTGTGTAGGGATGGGATGTGAGCACCATTACTTTGGTCATCCACAAGAGCGCCTTGAGTGCTTTGACCATACATCACTTTGTGATTCTGTGTCTGAACATCGTGGTTCGTTGAGAACCCTCTATAACAGTTTGGGCATACCCGTATTAATCTTGTTTACCTTTAATCCACTGTTTCAAGGCTCACTGAACCTGATCTTACGGTCTCCACCTGACGACGGCAAACAGCCAGAAACCGGTAGTGGTGTGTAAGGGATGGGGATGTGAGCAACACATTACTTTGGTCATCCACAAGCGCCTTGAGTGCTTTGACCAAGAATCACTTTGTGATTCTGTGTCTGAACATCGTGGTTCGTTGTACGAACCCTATATAACAGTTGGCATACAAGTATAACCTTGTTACCTTTAATCCACTGTTTCAAGGCTCACTGAGCCTGATCTTACTGTCTCCACCTGACGACAGCAAACAGCCAGAACCGGTAGTGGTGGTGTAGGATTGGGATGTAGCACACATTACTTTGTGGTCATCCACAGCGCCTTGAGGCTTTGAGCCAATATCACTTTGTGATCTGTTTCTGAACATCGTGGTTCGTTGTACAACCTATATAACAGTTGGCATACAAGTATAATCTTGTTCACCTTTAATCCACTGTTTCAAGGCTCACTGAACCTGATCTTACTGTCTCCACCTGACGACGGCACAGCCAGAAACCGGTAGTGGTGTGTAAGGGATGGGGATGTGAGCAACACATTACTTTGGTCATCCACAAGCGCCTTGAGTGCTTTGACCAAGAATCACGTTGTGATTCTGTGTCTGAACATCGTGGTTCGTTGTACGAACCCTATATAACAGTTGGCATACAAGTATAATCTTGTTTACCTCTAATCCACTGTTTCAAGGCTCACTGAACCTGATCTTACTGTCTCCACCTGACGACGGCAAACAGCCAGAAACCGGTAGTGGTGTGTAACGGATGGGGATTGTGAGCAACACATTATTTTTTTGGCTCCACAAGCGCCTGAGTGCTTTGACAAGAATCCCCTTGTGATTCTGTGTCTGAACTCGTGGTTCGTTTTACGAACCCTAGATAACAGTTGGCATACAAGTATAATCTTGTTTACCTTTAATCCACTGTTTCAAGGCTCACTGAAACTGATCTTACTGTCTCCACCTGACGACGGCAAACAGCCAGAAACCGGTAGTGGTGTGTAAGGTATGGGGATGTGAGCAACACATTACTTTGGTCATCCACAAGCGCCTTGAGTGCTTTGACCAAGAATCACTTTGTGATTCTGTGTCGGAACATCGTGGTTCGTTGTACGAACACTATATAACAGTTGGCATACAAGTATAAACTTGTTTACCTTTAATCCACTGTTTCAAGGCTCACTGAACCTGATCTTACTGTCTCCACCTGACGACGGCAACAGCCAAAACCGGTAGTGGTGTGTATGGGATGGGGGATGTGAGCAACACATTAATTTGGTCATCCACAAGCGCCTTGAGTGCATTGACCAAGAATCACTTTGTGATTCTGTGTCTGAACATCGTGGTTCGTTGTACGAACCCTATATAACAGTTGACATACAAGTATAACCTTGTTTACCTTTATTCCACTGTTTTCAAGGCTCACTGAACCTGATCTTACTGTCTCCACATGACAATGGCAAACAGCCTGAAACCGGTAGTGGTGTGTAAGGGATGGGGATGTGATCAACACATTACTTTGGTCATCCATAAGCGCCTTGAGTGCTTTGACCAAGAATCACTTTGTGATTCTGTTTCTGAACATCGTGGTTCGTTGTACGAAACCTATATAACAGTTGGCATAGAAGCATAACCTTGTTCACTACTTTACCACTGTTTCAAGGCTCACTGAGCATGATCTTACTGTCTCCATCTGACGATCGCAAACAGCCAGAAACCGGTAGTCGTGTGTAAGGGAGGGGTGTGTGAGCAACACAATACTTTGGTCATCCATAAGCGCCTTGAGTTCCTCGACCGAGAATCACTTTGTGATTCTGTGTCTGAACATCGGGTTCCGTTTTACGAACCCTATATAACAGTTGCAAAAAAAGCATAACTTTGTTAACCACTCCACCACTGTTTCAAGGCTCACTGATCCTGATCTTACTGTCTCCACCTGACGATGGCGAACAGCCTGAAACCGGTAGTGGTATGTAAGGGATGGTGATCTGAGCAACACATTACTTTAGTCATTCATAGGCGCCTTCTGTTCTTTGACCTAGAATCACTTCGTGATTCTGGGTCTGAACAATGTGGTTTGTTGTACGAACCCTATATAACGGTGGCATACAAGCATAACTTTGTTAACCACTTCACCACTTTTTCAAGGCTCACATAATCTGATCTTACTGTCTCCACCTGACGTTGGAAGACAGCAGAAACTAGAAGTGCTGTGTAAGCAAAGAAGATGTGAACAACACATTACTCTGGTCATCCATAAGCGCCTTGAGTTCTTTGACCAAGGATCACTTTTTGATTCTGTGTCTGAACATCGGAGTTCGTTGTACGAACACAGTATAACAGTGGCATACAAGCATAACTTTGTTTTCTGACTTTACCATCGCGTCAAGGCTCACTGAACCTGATCTTACTGTCTCAACCTGACGATGGCGAACAGCCTGAAACCGGTATTGGTGTGTGAGGGATGGTGATCTGTGCAACACATTACTTCGGTCACCCATAAGCGCCTTGAGTACTTTGATCAACAATCACTTTGTGATTCCGAGTCGGAACATCGTGGTTCGTTGTACGAACTCTATATAATAGTGGCATACAAGCATAACTTTGTTTTCGAATTTACCATCGTGTCAAGGCCCACTGAACCTGATCTCACTGTCTCCACCTGACGATGGCAATTAGCCTGAAACCGGTAGTGGTGTGTAAGGGATGGGGATGTGAGCAACACAATGCTTTGGTAATCCATGAGCGCCTTTAGCGCTTTGACCAAGAATCACATTGTGATTCTGTTTCTGAACATCGTGGTTCGTTGTACGAACATTATATAACAGTGGCATACGAGCAAAACTCTGTTTACCATTATATCACTGTTTCAAGGCTCACTGAACCTGATCTTACTGTCTTCACCTGACAATGACTAACAGCCTGGAACCGGTATTGGTGTGTAAGGGATGCGGATGTGAGCAAAACATTTATTCGGTCTTCCATAAGCGCCCCAAGTGCATTGACCAAGAATCACTCCGTGATTTTGTGTCTGAACATCGTGGTTCGTTGTACGCACCCTATATAACAGTGGCATATAGGCATAACTTTGTTTACCACTTTACCACTGTTTCAATTTTCACTGAACCTAATCTCACTGTCTCCACCTGACGATGGCAAACAGCCTCAAATCGGAAGTGATGTGTGAATGATGGTGATTGGAGCAACACATTTCCTCGGTCATCCATAAGCTCCTCGAGTGCTTTGACCAAGAATCACTTTGTGATATTGTGTCTGAACATCGTGGTTCGTTGTACGAACCCTATATAACAGTGGCATACAAGCATATTTTCGTTCACCACTCTACCACTGTTAAAAGGCTCACTGAACCTGATCTTACTGTCTCCACCTGACAATGACTAAGAGCCTGGAACCGGTAGTGGTGTGTAAGGGATGGGGATGTGAGCAACACATTACTTTGGCTAACTGATAGCATTATAGTAACTTTTGATTATCTCGTCAATGTTGTTGAAGTCCACTGATCGACGAATTATTCTTCGCATTCAGCTTTGAAGCAAACAATGATCGAATTCATTTTCAGAGCTATACTTGTGGTCAATCATTGTGCTTCTAAATGTTATCTGAAAATGTATACGAATTCAATGGTTCACGTTTCGTCGGAATGTGTGGGTGATATTCTTATAAACGCAACTATGCAACCGAATATTTTCCGAGAATTCAACGATTAGACAAAAAAAACGGAATAGAGGTATTTGCCTTCAGGTTTGCTGCGTGATCATATCGGAAGTAGTTGAGAGAATCAATGACCATTTTGGTCTTCAAAATTTGATGGATTTAGAATGCACGCCTCTCGTGTTTGTGCGACTTTGCGATTCAAGAATTAGATTATATGGATTGCCATACAATTAAATTAAAACATACAGCAAAGTTAAACGAGGATTTGTGCTATTTTTTCTTCTGCTTCTCTTGTACATGAAACATTTGCTTTCAATATTAACAACCACAATAAGCTTCTTTGAAAAAGGCGTTTGAATCGGTCGTTCTCAAATAATATTTTCTACGCTTTTTTACTTTTTTAAATAAAAATGTAATCCTCTCGTTTTTTTTAACCTTTTTAACATCTTTCTATGTAATCAAAGCACGTTAGATGCCCCGCACGCTTCAAATGCTGTGTAATTTCACAAAATCGGGGATTTGCTGCGCGGGTCAGGAAATTGGAAAAGGAAACTTGTGCATGTGGATTTTCACAATTCGTCAACTACCATCACAACGCCTATTACTGGTGTAGACGGAATCGACGCTTTTTTGGAATTGAATGTGACTGACAATCACAAATTTTCCAATTAAACTTTAACTCTCCTGTCATATTCATTATTCGCATTAAAAACTTGTGTGGTTGAATTAATTTGATTCGCTGGGAATTTGTAGTAACGAATAAAGCCTTTTTCTTCATCTTCTCTCTTTCTTGTGCTCGTGGATGTGATGACTAATACCTCACGAAATGTTTTGGCTGCAAATTGTGAGGAACTTTGAAGAAAATGCGAATACCAAAGTGTGACGTTATTAGATAATCTTCAAACATCCGTAAATTGCTATTTTATGAGAGAGTATACTCGTTCGAATTAAGTAGATACATTACGTGCACATCTGCATCGATAAGAAGAATTTTGAACCAGACGTCAAAACATGTGAGATATATGATAGTGAAGACCATCCGCGGGATACTGACGTACAGCTTGTATGGGAGAACTTTATAATGTCTTACTAGCAGTATGAAAAAGATTCAAATGCAAGGACTGTTCTGTTGATTACTTGAGCCTTGAGTTAAATCGGATTCAAAAATTTATAGTCATCCGCAAAACTAAACTTCCTGGGTTTGCCAAGTTTTTGAAGGTTTCTGATGTACATCAAGCACTTAACCGTGTGGGGCAACAATATTGATCACGATTAAAATATACAATGTTCGACTAGAAAAAACCCGTCTATTTGTTTGATTATTCGATGGTCGGAAGAAAATATGAATCTCTCCACGATTTTGCTCAGCCTCCTCTCGCAGGTTTCATACTTCCGCGGATAATTAACATCTATTTCAGATGAACAATGGAGTACGCTGTTGAAGCATATTCTCCATGGTTACAGAAGGACATGAGCTTGAGGAAACGCGTATACCACCGCGCTAAAAGAACTGGTGAGCGGGCTATATAACAGGCTATACGAGGAGAGGATTGCAACTATAAACCTCTTTGACTTTTCCTACCGTCGTATCATGGCTGACTTGATCCTTCTGTTAGACATTTGGGATACAGTGGATCACCTATTGGAACATCTCTTTCATTAGCGAGAAGCATGTGGTAGCAGATCGCAGGCCTACAAGTTAATTATTCCACACTCCAGATCAAATTGTCGAAGGTTTCACTTTGTTGTCCGAGTTTGTTTTATATGGAACTCTCTGCCCCCACATGTCATTTGCACATCAAGTCTGAACTTTTTCAAGGCTAAACTTGACAACTATATGCTTGCGAAACCCAACCTAGCACCTGAATACACGTGCTGACTTTTCATATTATTGAAAAATTCTTTGTTGCTCTTTATGCATTTCAATATGTGGTTATTGTAAAGTTTTTGCTCTTTGGACCGTTGAAAAATTGAATTAATTTGAATTACTTTGAATATTTTTTCTGCATCGTTTCAATTTTATTATATTTATCGCCTAAACGGATATTCATATAGCTTTTCCAAAAAAAGAAGATGAGTAATTCTTATAAAATACAATGACATCAGCTGTAATTGACTTCGGAAAATCGATAATATTTTCAACCAGGACTAAGTGTGTGATAAAAAAAATCATCTCAAATTTTCAAGCGACATTTTTTATTAATTAGAGCGAAATTTAAAAAAATACGCGATTCCATTCATTCGCAATGTTCAATGAACAAATAGTACGCAGGGTTGTCAGATAAAGAAGGTACAGTTCACCTAAAAAATTGAGCAAGTCGTGAAAAGTAATCAAACTCATACCTCGCGACTCCCATAGCTTGGTACGCAGCATTGAACAGAATTGCTCCATCTGGAGAAAACATTTTTGTTAACCGATCAAGGGAAAACTTACATCTGATTCCTCAAAATCCGACGGGTCTATATAATGTTGGTTGACTGTAAACAAAAATTCGCATTTCACTGAGATCTAAATAATTTTCGTGATTTTAAATATTCGACGTTGAACTTGATTGACTTGAATTAGACACTTTGAAGTTAAACGTTTGCAAACAACCAAAATTTATTTTCAAAATATCCATGTTTGCCGGCACTTTATACCGATACACATATTAACGGGATCTTGTTCGGATTCATCAGGCATGAACAGTATTATCAGGATCCTCAACTCTTAAATCGGTAAAGATATTTCCCAAGTATTTGAACTGTATATATGTGCGGTTATAAATGTGAATGAATGACGATATATGCATACTCATATGATCATCCGTGTAATCGATGTTTATTACCGACTGTTGCGCAACTCACTGCTAGCTGGTTTTCCCCAAGCAACAAACAAGGCGATCACGCTCAGAACTACAAATCGTTTTGACAACATGTTGTAAAATTCTTCGGATTTGTCTGAAATTTATACGTTAGCCTTCACTGTATATCGAGGAAACTATTGGACAGAAATCGGATATCCAATGACATTTCGGTAACTGGAATGTTTTTTGCTTACCAGTCAAACGCACATAGCCAGAAATTGAAGTTTATTTCTTCTATGCTCTGTCTGTTGTATGAGATCACACATGTTCGAATTCTGTTGAATCAGCGAATTTGATTTTGCTACACGAAAATAAGAATTTCAAGCTTCAGCAAATCTCTAATTTATCCGACGACCTCTCGCAATCTAATTGTAGATAGTAGATCGGAGAGACTATTCACTTTGGGCCTATTTAGCGTCGAATTTTTCCCAATTCCTTATCTCAGACTGAATGCACAAGCAAACATTCACATCGCCAGAGAAAACTTAGGTTAGAAATATTCCGGAATAACAAAGTTTGACGCTATTAGATGTTGTTTGCAGACGGAGAAATGCTTTTCATATGTACGTCAAGTTGAGTTCAACCATTGCCGCACATGTTGCGTTCAGAGTCAAACAGAATATGCCTTGATTTAAGGATGATTGACGTAAACGCCGAATTGTGAAATATTCGGTGCATGCGATGTACAACACGGCACTGAAGTAGCATGACTAAATAACGATTTGTATACTATATAGAATATTGAGATTTTTTCGAAAGGATGAGTTACATTGCATTTCCTGTAAATTTCCTCACTACCTGTAGCCAATTATTTCCCTGAGGAAGTATTTATCACTTTCACGAGCACAAGCTTTTTTTGGTTGTTATGATTGAAAGCAAATGTTTCGGGTACAATAGAAGCAGAAGCAAACATAGCACAAATCCTTGTTTAACTTTGCTGTATGTTTCAATTTTATTGTATGACAATCTATCTACGCTAATGTTTGCATCGCAAATTCGCACAAACACGAGAGGCGTGCAATCTTAATCCATACGATTATGGATAAACGAATGGTAAATGACTCTCTCAAAAACATCCGATATGTTAATATAGTAAACGTGAAGTCTGTTACCTCTATTCCGCCGTTCAGTCTCAAATCCCTCAAATTCGTTAACATTTTCAGATTGCGTTCAGAAGCGCATTGGTCGACCACCAGTATAGTGCTGAAAATAGATTCGATCATTTGTCTGGTTTAAAGCTAAATGTGAAGATGCATCCGTGAATCAGTGGACTTTGAAAACATTGACGAGTTAATCAAAAGTTTCTATAATGCCATCAGTTAGCGTTCCATAGAAAATATAAAGAGCTATTTACGTTGAACGCACACAATCAACTAGCAGCGTGAGTGATTTACTGCTAAAGTTTTATTAAATCGTGAAATCAGCAAATTTATTATAAAACTGAAAAGGAATAAATAATGCATACATTGCGTTTAGTTCACCAAATTAAAATCAAAACTCTCGTTCAGAGAGACAAAAATACAGCGAAATTTTGCAAAAACCAATTCAATTTATTTTGCAAGAAACACCACACTTACTCCATCACCCTATGTTTACGATCAATTTTCGGATGAATAAACTTTGGATTTAAAAATTCTCCTTTATTATCAAATTTGCGACGCATTCCAGACACGTCTGTTCTCGTAAACTTTTACTCTCTTAAGCAAAAATGTTTTCTGCTTTCTCTTACTTTGATGTGTGTTCATGATGTGTGTTCAACGAGTCGAAATGCATTTCAAAGACGCTCAGGTTCAAGCACATTGAAAATATTTCAAATTTCAACTTCTGAACTCCGTTTAGGAGAACTTGTTGAAGATATCCGTTTTTAACTATGGTTGATGATGGTTGTGGTTGAAAGAATATTTTTTAAAAGATTCAGAGCTGAATAATCTAATAATAACCAAATAACAACACTGTATCATACAACATTTTCGACACGAGTTTCTGTGTTATTTGCACAAAGGTTTATTCAACTACGCCTTAGACACCATAATACCATAACTATTGATTGAGATAGCCGCATATCACGAGCGAATTATGATCTTCAATTATGTATTCTGAATTGTACAGTGCACAATTCATCCTCTAGCCAGTTGTAAACATGCAGTTGGAATTGCTTGAAATACACTTCATGACACAGCCATATTACGGTACGTGTAACCCCGAAAGATTCTTTTTGTTCTGTTGATTGTTCTCTTTTGAAGAATTGGAGGGTTCATGTTTGGAAGTAAATGATGAACTCGCTGCCACAAATCCCTAAATAAGAAACGACACAATATGTGTCTCTTTACTAATAATGATATTGATCGATCGCTTACTCAACAAGATATTATACAGCGGACAATACGTTGTAACTTTGTGTTAATTTCCAGTTATCTTCACAAAAAGGTACTATTTTTTTGTTACGACTTATGATATATACCTGTGCGACAAAAATGACAGAGTTTATTCTTCCTGATCCATATCATCGATGAGATCATTCGCCTTAATCATCAAGCTACGTATTTTGCGAAATGTTTGATTAAATCGTGGTTAGAATATATTTAACTAAGGCATTTACGACATGAAACTTTCCTAGACCGTCTCAATCTACGAGCCCTAACCATGGAAGATTTTCAGTATCATCCTCCAATTGGTAAAAACGATTACTACTTGCAGCGCTTTTATTCTGAGTGACGTCTGTAAAATGGCAAATCAAACGAACTGAACTAAAAAGTTTAAAACTTTGGCTTGATGGAAACAACTGTGCCTTTTGATATCACGCTATAAATCTCAGTGATTTGGACTCGAATTACACAATCCCGACATCACCAAAATGACACATTTAAATTCTGAATATGTCCCGAATCATGAGAGCAACGCTTTCTATTTCAGAATTCGCAGTTACACAAGTTGCGAATTTCGGTATAGGCTATTAACAGGTTCGGCCGGTCTCAATTGACCTCGGCAACCTTTCGAAGGAAATATAAAATTCAACACTATATTTAGCTGGAATCACGAATGCAGCGAAATTCCGAAATGCATCGTCGAAATGTGATGAAATAACGACGCTGAAACCCGTTGTTTTTTCGTTCAAGCGAGATCACAGACAAACAGAATCTGTCCTGAAGGCGCTCATACACTTTTTCTAGTTTGTTTTAACAAGTTGTACCAAATGACAGTGAGAGCATCAAATTAACACCAATTTAAAAAGGTGTCACTCGTTTTATTCCAGTCAGCCCGGCTCTCTATTTGTTGTTAAATAACATCGTGTTACTTGCTGAAAAAAATATCAAAATATTTGCATTAAGGACAACCGCGATCTTTTGTGTGAGCTAGATGAACCTCGGTTCCGGCGATACATATTGTAAACTTGAATTGATGCGGATATGATAAGCATGACCTCTGCAAAAGGATGTCCACAAAAAATCGACCGACGCATCTTCAGACAAATAGACGTGTATTCTACCCTAGAACTTCATAGGTATACCGCTATCAATTGCCCATCGATAATTTTTCTCTAACGTGCATCGTGACGTGGGGTAGGATGAAGTATGACATCCGATATTTTTGATATTACAATCATACGTTTTATCCGATCGTTTCAATTCTTTGATATCCAACTGAAAGTTTGCTACGACGGATCTATTTATACAAGAATCATCGATCAAAGACGTGTCGTTCTTCGTGTGCGTCACCCGTAAATTTTCTACAGTTCGTGCTTTTATTTGAATCGGTTTTGTGTTTCTGTTGTTAGATAAAACCATCAGCGTTTACCACTGTCAGGAAGTACTTGGAGAAATACCTAACGTGAAATCAATTTCACGCTAATTTTCTCAACGTAAGGCTGTCAAATTCGCTGCCAAATCGAGTGACGAAACATTCCTACAACTCGTCACTATCCGCGAACTTCACACGATGCCACACAAACCAACCGCAGCCGTATCGACTTCTGGCTCTGATTTTTACTTTTGGTTGGTCCCTATAAAATGAAACAATCTGATGTTCGTGAAACGTGCGTCGTCTGCATGAACGTCGTCAGGGATGAGTTCAAATCTAGCACGTGTATCAACAGTTCCCACACATTTTACGCGGAATGTTAGTAGTAAAGAGTGTTGTATTCATCAAGACGCTACCTCTACAAATGTGACTGAAAAAGGCCTCACTTTCCAGAACGTCCCTGCAAGGAAAAAAGTTATGGAGCCAAAATCAACTGCTTATCTGAAGGTCAAGCGACTACTATGAGGTTCAAAACCAAAAGTCAAGGTGCAGAATATTCCGAAAGTGGACACAACAGGTATTCTTTCTAAAGCATTTGATACGTCCAGCAACCAGCTAAAGCGACAGACATACTGTGTATATTCACTCAATGGATTGAGCGTGATTTGCATCAACGAAAATGGAACAAGTGTCACCTTATTATGGGACAGGATAAATCACGATAAAGAAGGAGGAAGAAAGTTGTGCGGCAGCATGGACTTGTATCCAGTTGAATCAATATCATTGATGCGACTGAATCGTAAAGCTACTTCACCAAATTTGGATCAGCTGAGACTGCTTAAAATCACAGTTAACTCTGTGAGGGATCTAGAAAACATATTACTTTCCGCTTTTTCCTGCGTAGGGAGATTTCAGAAACCACTGCAAGGATCTTTGCCGAAGCACTTTTGTGGAAAAGGTCCGAGATCTACCCGCAATACGATCAAACGATGATTAAACTCATAAAGCAGTACAGCGCAAACACGATCAGCTACACTAGAGACTCCTCAGTGATATGCTTCGCTTGCATGATGTAGCTGTGACGAATACGTTCCGGATCCTCAAATCTTCGAATTATTAGGGCATCATTCTTAAGCTCCATAAAATAACGTTCTTACGTAAATATATGTTGAACACGATCAAAACTCTTTGAAAAATGACCGCAGACTAATGCCACGATAAATAAGACCAGGCGGATCGAAACTTTATATCGGACAGATAGATGCAACACAAAGTCCAATAAAAGCACAACCAATCACTCAGTAGTTGGCGTCTTAGTAACAAATGCTGAATGCAGTATATATCAATGTATTGCAACATTACAACGTCAAAATAATCAGGCATCCTTGAAAGCAAAAAATCCTTAAAATGCCCACTCTGTAGAAGTCGGCCAATGAAATTTCCGGCACTCCGCTAGCTTTCTTCCCCACACTCCATCCTTGTACAGAAAAGAATCTCAATAAATGCATCTACACGAACGCACAATGTCTCGGTAATAAAATGCTCAAGTTTAAACACCTAACTTCAAACCACCACTGTCTTAAAAAAAACAACACCTGTTTTAAACCTATTCTAACGGTATTCTGGAAATTGTTCGACCACGATATTCCCAACGATAAATTATAAATACTTCAGACTAGTCATGCATTCTTGGTCCCCTTCGTTCAAGAAGAATGTTAAATATTTGCGGCAAATTTATCGCAGCTCAACAAAACTAGTTCTCAGAATACGGAACAAGCCTTGTAAATAAAGATCGCTCAACTGAATCTGTTCGACGTTCCCTATCAAAGAATCACAGGAAACCTTATGTTACTTACAACACATTCTATACCCCGAACCATCTCGTACATAACTTATTCACGCGGAGCAATAAGAGAAATAATCGGACACATGAATATGTACTTGTGGTAACCCTTTCACGCCTGAAATGATGAAGTTTTTTTTATTATGTCCGTGTCTGTTTTACTAAGAAGAGTTCCTCTTCTATCGTTTCTCACTTCATTAGCGTGCATGAATGAAGAACGAAATTAGACGACTTCCTTATATTGTTTTGTACACTAACATTCCAATTTTACCGACTTTCCTTGTTGTTAATCTATTTGCTTTTTAGACTATTACAAACCTTGAATTACCTCAATTTACATTGAATGTTCGATAAACGGTTGAATTGAAGGTGCTCTATATTTTACATTTGTTTGCCCTCAAATCATTTACTGACACATAGTCCTAGCATCAAAAGGGGATTTGAAAGCTATATATTTCTAACAAAAATACTTCTTACGAAGAACTTGGCGATAAGCTGTTAAGTACCACCACGGTATTTACAGACAATTAACTTTGAATTGAGAGACGTTATTTGATGTAGCTGAAAGTTTGACTCAGAATTAAGTTTTTTCGTTGTAATAGTTTACTTTGCACCGTCTTCAGCGAATGCTCACGAGGAAAAACACTTAAAAGCAATGCAGTATGTTGAAAAACAGTGCTATGCTCAGTTACTGGTTTATACAGATTTTATTTTAACTCAGCCACACCACCAAGGATATCATCCGCCCTAATTACTGAGCCACTTATTCCGCGAACTGTTTGATCGCAATTCGCTGTATAATCATCTGTTTGAATAAAGTCTACAGCTGCCAACTATCCTAGACATTCTTAACCCTTCCAGGACGGATGTAACCTTCTGGTTACATGAACTTCGTAAGTCATTTTAAGCTAATTCTAACTGAATTTTCTGAATTTTTTTTGCACGGCGGCATACAAACTTTTGTCAACTGCAGGGTGGTTTTCTTCTTTGTTCGCAATCATTATTGACTTGTCCACGGTGAAAGAGAAAGTATGTGCCCGTACGGGTTTCAAGCTTATCCACACAATTAGCAGTTTTGTAAGCCGAATAAAAATCGTGTGAAAGTCTCAGTTGTTATAAATTTTGTTCCACTATAAACAAAGTCTTGCCTACGAAAGCGTTATGAGAAAAAAATTGAAATGAATCGGAAAATCTTCGAAATGCGTTGCGTTTAAATATATGTTACCTCTATGTTACATCCGGCAGAAGTCACCAAAATCGTACAGGCCTGTTGGAAATGTCTCACGAACGTGCAGCGCTCATTGTTTTCATGGCAGATGGCACGATCGATAACTGGGGACACTTACGCATACGCCCACGAACCAGATCTCCTCTGATAGGCTTTCATGGTGACCTTCAATCGAGCACCCTGTTGACTGATTCATTTCCTCCGTCAGACCATTCGCGTTTCGTGGATATACAGTAAAGATTTGTGTCCTCATTTTCTCAGTAAGTTCTCGATCGTTATTGTGCTGTTCGGTTATTCAGCTACACTGTTAAAGTCGTGTATGTAAGTAGGCAATGCCCATTTGATATCTATGATTTATCTATGATCCACATAGATTTACAATTATAACGATCTTATTCCAGCATCGAAATGTCGCGTTTCAGCAATTTCACATCTTTACAGAAGTTTTACTTGACTAAATATGAAACAGCTCAGGACAAAATGGAAAGTCATCTCTGTAAAACATTTATGTCGATGGATGATGACGTAAAGTTCATCCTCTGTCCTGATGATGACGTTTCCGATAAATATTTTGACTTGCCTGTGTTGACTGAGGCGGAGGAGGAAGATGAAAATGTCATCCAGCAGCTCCAGCTCATGCGGAATGTCGAAATAGAAATTGCGACTGAAATTGATGTGCTCGGATCATGTAGGAACGAACTTACTGGAAAAAAGCCTTAAGCCTCAAAGCAGTTTCGAGTGATATGAGTCGATACAGATATGAGGAGATGAAGCGCTATCTTCACTGTAATGATAACATTTCGTAGAAGGACGATGGCAACAAAGATGACAAACTATTCAAAATTCGACTAATTATGAATTCCATCAAATCGAAATGTCAGAAACTTCCACAAGAAGAACATCAATCCGTGAATGAACAAACCATTCCTACCGAAGCGGATATCTACTTGAAACAATACATTCCAAAAAAGCCACATAAATTGAGGTATAAAGTCATATCTAGAGAAGTATCGAGTGGCCTCATATATGACTTCGAGATTTATACGGGGAAGGATCGGGAAAAGAAAGATGTCGAAGTTGGAGTGTCATCAACCCACGCACTTCGGCTTGCTGAATGTATATTCAAGCACGAGAACTACAATTTATTTTATGATAACTGGTTCTCTTCATTCGGCTTATTAAGGAAGCTACAGGAATCTGGCTGGAAAGATGTATACTAAAGAATGATGAACTGCTACAAAAAGATGGGAGAGAAAGTTACGACTCCAGGGTTGAAATCAATAGTAATATAATAGCAGTGAAGTGGTTTGACAACAAACCAATTCACCTACTTTTTTCATATGCAGGAATGAAAACCGGCTGGTACATTGATGAGATGGGATTGAAAACAGAAATCATATCTAGAAGTTGGTAGACCTTTCGTTGTAAAAGAATATAACAAATTCATGGGGGGGTCGATTTGTGCAATATGTTGATCGAACTTCATCGTACCGATTTCAAGTCAAAGAAATGTTACATGAGGATTTTTTTCTATCTGTTGGATCTAAGTGTGGTAAATGCTTGGTTTTTATAACAAAGGACCTGTGATTTCATGAGTTTGATGAGAATGTATCTCTCTAATTTCAAAGAAGACATAGCAATCGCTCTAATGACTCAGCCCGTAACTCAGAACGGAAGGCCGAAGTCAACAGCAGACATGCAGCAACCGGAACAGAAGATGAGGAACATATCTTGCCCAGTGAATTTAGTCCGTTTCGTTAACGTTGGACATTTACCGCTTATCTCGAAAACCCGGAAGAGATGCAAGAACTGTGTAAAAGGATTGACCAAAGTGGGGTGTCAAAAATGCGATGTAGCTCTGTGTCTAACCTACAACAAAACAAGTTACAGTGTCTATCACACGAAAGTACAATGAAGTGCCATGAGAAAATGACGCCCGAAAACTGATGACCTCTGCCGAATGTAACCAATTTGTTACATTTTCTTATTTTCTCAATTATGTGAATATCACAATTTTTTTATATTATTTGTTTTAATTTACCCCCGGGCAACTCGTTTCCGAAGAATAAATATTTTATTTCGGGTTAAAAAATAATTCAGGCATGAAAGGGTTAATATCTGTGTCACTGACACTAGACAAGCTACTTCGTTGATTACGAGGCAACATTACGTATGGACATTCGGATGCCTAAATGTGTTGTCACATACGGTTCAGTGCTAGACACAGCTATCATTCTAATGTACATCTACATACACAGTCAAGACGTTTCGTCTTGCGAATGATGGTAAATTTTTGAATGCGATTTAAGGCGAGCTTTGTGTAATCAACAGAAAAGTGCTCGCATTTTATTCAGTACATACTGTAAGTTACAATTCATAATTGTTTGCGAAACATGCGCAGAACGGATAGTTTTTTTCTAGCATATATTTTACACGTTTGTAGATCTGGCCTAATATTTCCCATATATATTAAGTTTTGCCTGCAATATGTGCTTAATTTAGCAAATGTTTTCTCCAAGATTTCAAATGAGTATTTTACGCTCATCATTGTGCATTTCTCAAATATTTTCAGATAATCGTGATCTATGCCCCTTTATCTGAATTCACAGGGTTCTCTTTTTTTATCCTCAGGTTGCGGCAGTGTTCTGTCTTATGGGAAAGAAAACAAACTGATAACCAGAATTCTTGTCTTGCGTTACTGGAAGTTTTTCTTAGTTCAGCATCACTATAGTAAGTTTCCGACAGACACACTTTGTTAATTTTCCGAACAATTTTGTTTATATGAATTCTCAATATCTACCAAGTCGTTCATGTTTAGGGACATCGATAATCTACTGATAATTTCCTGAACTAGCAAGTTTGTGCAAAGTGAAAAATTTACACCTGATTTCGTGGCATGACTAGCTCG
The DNA here is from genome assembly GCA_013407085.1 of Atriophallophorus winterbourni. Classification (NCBI taxonomy): domain Eukaryota; kingdom Metazoa; phylum Platyhelminthes; class Trematoda; order Plagiorchiida; family Microphallidae; genus Atriophallophorus; species Atriophallophorus winterbourni. Next base: position 16,791 of record JACCGJ010017590.1, read on the forward strand.
TTGCAAGGAATTTGTTGTAAATACGTTGATGCCAACAGACGTCAACCGCCTTAACTTATGTTACATTAATGTGCATACATAAATTGACGGCCGATCCTGGGAACGTTTACACATCGTGGTTCGTTGTGAGTACGGTATGCAACAGTGACATACAAGTTGAACCTTTTTTACGACTGATCCACATTTTCTCGGCTCACTGGACCGGATCTTCCTCTCTAATCCTGATGACAAAAAACAGCCATATTTCGTTAGTGGTGTGTAAATGATCGTGTGTAATCACCACGAAAGATTTATAATTATTCACAATCCCTGTCTTGATTATCATTGTTCAGTTAACGGATATCTTGTGTGAGAAATAAAACGTCTTCGAAACATTTTGTAATCGACTGCACAGAAATTTATCTGCCATCGAATTCACCAACATCTGCCACAATTCACCACTAACCCTTACTTAAATAACACGGTTAATGATGACCGTGTGATACCACATTGCTGTATATTTTTGTAGTAACAGACTGCGGTTGCCTCGATAGAACGCTTTCGAAATTTCAAGATAACAAGCGGTTAATTTGAGACTGTTGACTATAGCTTGTGTCAAGTCATCGAGGGCGAGCAGAACGTTTGAACAGTGAGGGTGTCTTCTTCGAAAGCTTCGTAGTTCGACTGCGCTCAAACTGTTGTATTCCAGAGGATCCGTGCGCTGTTTGCCACGACGCGCTTCATCACTTTAGATAACAACAGTTGTAGTTTAACTGGACGACGGTTCGATACTTTTGATAGTACAGCTGTGACCACATTTCGGGTGAAGTTAGCACCACAGCGTCAAACAAAGTCAGTATTTTGGATGCGGTTTTTATTTAGTCGCTAGTGACAAACAAAGCACCCACACCTTTCACGCCACCACGGTTGCTGCGCACGGGAAATAGCAAATTCATTGTCAGCCTTATACGAGTGATGCCATGTTTTAGTCACAGAATTAAAATCGAGGGAATTGCTAACACAGATATTAATCAGTTCCGTCAAATTGTTGATTAAACATTGAGCATTTGAATAGATAAATTTGATAGATACTGACTTATTTAGTGATTAATCATGTCGTATGTGATAAGGCGTAAATCTGTGTGATGCCGTATCCCTCTGAATAGTCCGTGGCTGGATGATGAACATGTGAGTTTTTATTTCTTGCCGACCGCATAAATTGACAATAAAGTTTCGGTCAAAATTGCTCGGTCAAACTCCAGTTGAGCGAAACTACGACTTTATTGTTCTGTTGATTCGTTGCATTTTGATGAAAACGCTGCGATCCGCTGGCTCCGTACGAGAACGTGTTCGACTTATGACATTGAGTTTGGGTTAACTGAGGTTAACATCCTCAGGTAATGTTCGTTTTTCCTTTTTTCCCATTCGGACGTTATTATGGCGGCCATGGCGCTTGTCAAGAACGTCATCTTCCGAAGTTGCAATACATCCCTTTCTATATTTTAGCGAGAAATAAACGCCAAAATTATCTGCATTAACAACGATATATAGCACGAGAACCAGATTGACGTCGTGCTGTATGTTTTCCTAAATCGATGCTCCTGGAGAATTCGCTGGTACACCATGTAGAACTATAACTCGTAATGCCGTTTTTCCCTGGCGATTAAGCCTCCTTTCCTTTCGCGTCAAGCTACATCAGGACATATGCGGCAGTTCAAGTCGTTATCAGTCTTGAGTAGATAGGCATTCAGCGGAATCTTCTTGATATGAGCCTTCCATTTTAGTTTGATCTTTAGCAAGCGAGGTTTGACGATATTAGCTTAAGTTTAATTGGTTGTAAGGTAAGCCACTTTGTCTCGGATTACATGTTTATTTTGTTGTGTGGTGAAGTTGAGACTTTTTATCGATGTTCTGTTTGTTTTTGCTATCAAACTGGCTCTCTTACGGCTAACTAACATTCGTACATAACAGGCTTAGTGCGTATATGGAGTTTTTATTGCGTATAGGAAATTCAGACATTTATGAATTTGAACATTATAGGCTTGACGTGATATTTCAGGTACAGCCGATGAATTGCAAAGCTGAGGTAGACAACAACAGCACATTTCAGTAAGAATGACCTATGGTAATAGCCCAGTAAATTTTGCCTTTTAACCTCGTATATAATGGTACCAGAACACGAAAAATCATGATTCTTTTCCAAATAATTTGGTTCGCTTTACACAATAGCAGACCCAAAATTGATGAGTTTCAAGTTCATTTTTGTGATTGATAAGCTTGATCGCGATCCGCTAACCAATATGTAAGAGCACGATTCCGATGTAACAAACCAGCGACGAGTAAAATCTCTTTTGTTATTGAATGCGAGAACAACGCGTATAGAACTTCATTATCTGCTAAAATCAAGGTTTAATTTTCTGCATCGATAGGGAAAATCACGCTTTCTTTGCTATGAATGTGGGTATTACCGGTCCTCCATTTCTTACACAGAACAGGTTGATGAGAAATATCATTATGAAGTCGTTAGTCCTGAATTACGTGCCACTTACTACTCTTGAGTAACATGTTTCTCGAAATAATAACAAATAATATCGAGATCACCTAAACATGAAATAATGGGATACCAATTTCTCTCTGATTAGATCTAGAAATCCTTTATCACGAATAAAACTCTCTCAGCCGTTTATCATAATTGTAGTCTCAGAGCTTACGACCTGCGCTACCGTCCACAGTGTGGCTGATTTCAGTTAAACCTGTTTAATCAAACATATTTTGATGATTTTAAAACAGTGACCATAAAAATTAACCTGTCTTTGCATTTAGTTCGATCACATACACACTCTATGACCGGTTTGTAACTGTTTGCAGTCATCAGGTAGGAATAGTATGATCAGGATCTGCCTAACTTAGGCTTTGGAACTACTTCAGGTAAAGGTGATACGAGGGAGCTGCTACATCACATGTGCACCAACACATGTATAAATGTCCGCACCCATAAACATAAACAAAATACCAAAAAATGCGTCACATGATTCTTTCTAATATACTTGCTCTTAGTATGATTCTCCAACGCAAGCGACATGCTACCTTGAATGCTTCAAGCGATGCATTGAAAAAATTTCTTTTCACAAAAGGCAGATTATTCTTAACGGGTAAAATTCTGATTCAAATAGATTTATCAACATGTTTCAGTCCGGATTCACGTACAAAATATCGCTGAGAGACATGGGGTGGAACATTTATGTGGTAATTAAACTGCGGAATATTGAAATATTTAAACGAACCAGTGGGTAAGGTTTTTAAAGTTGTAGGTGAGCCAATAAGCTTTTCGAATCCCGAAATAAATTGAACCCTGTGAATGAGAAACAAAATTGTTTTAGTAGCAACAATTTTATATACGAATAACGGCAATCGAATGTGGGTTGCATGCATATATCCGGAGTTAACTGGATTTACGACGACAAGAGGCTGTCAAGTGTTTATTATCAGGTATATATAAGAGATGACAATAAGGGTGCGACATTATGAAACTTTATATTCGATGTTTTGCTTCAGCGCTTTCAGATGACTTTCTGATGTTCAATATTTGTGTTAAGGAACCCGATCGCGATTATTTTTGTGACTACACATTTGTGCAAAAGGTTGATGAAAATGATTCATAATGTAATAACTTGGCTCAAGTTTCGTTCCTAAATCAGTTCATCAACAGTTCCTAACCTCCTACAATTCGCGTGGTATTCAAAACTCCAACCACTATTATAGTAGTCCCACGCCTAACGAAATGGGATATCATATACATTTTGACCGGTCACATTTAGGCGCTCTTGAAACTTTCTCTAGACTGCACATTTGAGTAGCTTCATTTGCCCAGCTGTTTGTGAAGGACTCAGCAAAAACTGTCGTTGTCGGCAACGATCTGATCTCCATGTAAGGTGTAGACAAATAACTTCACCATGCAATGAAATATACGAAATAAATCGTCTGTTTATATTTTAAAATTTCTGGTAAAAGAGTAATAATTAGTTGATTGGAAATTGGTCCCGAGAGGTTTGGTGGAAAATGTGTGATTTTGTTAATTGTACTTAACGACAATGTCTATCAAGATTTCTGATGTTTTTCTGGAACGTTAACGCGCAAAATGAGTTAGACTAACAATTACAGTCTTCAATAGTCCGAGAGTACAAGAGCATGCGCATATGATTGCCGTGATTCATTAGAGAGTGAACGCTATGGTAAAATTTCTAAGAAAAAAAACTTGAGATTAGCGGGATTATCTGTCGCTGAGCAAACAATATGGTGGACTCTCTTCACGATCAACATTATGAGGAGTCATTACTGCATCACAATTTAAATAGTCTGGCTCGCAGACCAGTTCGATCGGATTTAATCATCCTTTACAATCAACTGAAATCAAATGTTCATTCTTCAAAATAACAATTTTACCTACAGTCGAGCTGTACCAGTCGCTCTCACACACCGACATTGGATATGTTACATTCTTACGGTAACTCATGTTGTTTTCTCAATTCAGTACAGGTTTGTTTCTCATGAAACTACTCACCATCATTATACACATATCCTACGATGTTGTACAGCTATAGGATTTCACACGAACATTTCTCGAATATTGAATTTTTACACTTTCGAATTTCGTTTGAAGATCGTTTTGTTCGGAAACGTAAAGTTTCTGACCATAGAGTTCAAACAAACGTTAAACGCATTATCACTTTTAAGTTATAAAGATCTACACTGTGACCTGTGTCCATCACGTGTTTAGCTGGCGCTAAATCTCTGATCCTTGATTGATATTCACTAGTATTGCGTGGCTGCTTAACGATTCGATTTTTGTGTTCACTTATCCAGTTTTCATGTTTTCCTATCAACATTTCACGTTTTCACAAATTTTCCATGAAGGTTTTGTATCAAATTGAACATGGAAAATATTAGTGAGTGGTATGCGAGCGAGATCAAAATGTGTTTTAACTGACGAAAACCTTTTGCACCAGATAAAACCATAGAGCGCACGCGAAGCAGTTCTACATTTCCACGTAAAAATGAGAGTGAACTTCTTTCAATGATCAGAAGATGAGTTGCACACTTCAATTCCGAAGAAATTTATTTCCTAATAAATATCCGATTTTTTCAGTTGGTCATCCTCAAGTGGATTTAATTTTGGATTACATTATTCTATTTACCACATATCACCCTTTGTCGGGGCAATACACTATACGGGGATCGCATATTACAAGGGCTCACATATAAAACTTAACCAGGCGTTGAAAGTAAACTACATTTTTGGCGTGGGACTTAATTTACGAGATTATGTTGTGAACTGACCAAATCAGAGTATTTGCAGGAGAAATGTAGATGCACGCTCACCAATTAACCCATGTAATCAACTAAAATATACATCCTGAAACCATGGATATACATACAGGAAATCAACATGTACCCGAAGACAATTTTTGTTCTTTTGTTTCTTACCTGAAAAGTTAACGCTTCACTACGCAACCCAATCTCATTTTATCCTGTTAAATATTTTTTTATTTCCTATAATATTCTATGGTTCCTAGATAAATGTATGCTCCTCAAAAGAATCAACTTGAATTAAATTGAAAGTTGGTTTAATGATAGTGGATACGAAAACATCAAACAATCAAATACTCAATTATACGTAACGTTTGGCTCCAGCGGTCAATTTGACGAAAAATCATGTTCCTCACACTCTCGTTTTCCAAGAATAAACCTAGCTGTGATGTTGTCCGTTAGCAATGTCTTGACACCGGAAATATTCTGTCCGTTTTTATCTTCTTTACCTTGCCAGATTAATACGCACCAATTCTGCTGCGTCTTGTTTTCGTGATGCTGTCGGAAAGAAGTTGAATGTTTTCAGATTTTTTAATATCAATTTCATTAATTAATTTCACCTCGACGAACCACTCTCATGCAAAATGCGGAGAGCATGCAAGGATTATTTCGAGCGACTTTTATACTACTCAGTAATATAAAATTACATCTTTCGTTGCGCGCATTATGAAGAACGTTTGTGAAATGGAAATGCATTACGAACTAACTTCTAGCATTCAGGGTGAAATGTTACGAGAAAACGCGCAGCTTCGTAAATCATGAAATAAAAATTCTGATTGTACTACCTAGCGTGACGCTATAGTTGATAAATCATTCCGCAAAGATAAATTAATGTATATGCTGTCAAACTCCATCGCTACTAACTCATTCTTGTTTAATTCAGCTGTATAACTGTAATTGATCTGCAATAGTCACTTGATAATATATAAGACTGGGGTGCGATTTCTCCTAGTTTAACTAGCAAAGCGAAACACACACGAATATATCGCGTAATTTTACCTACTCTAAACCACCAATTAAATCGTTTATTCAAATACTGTGAGTCGCGATATACAAAAATCCACTCAGCAAATTTGCAAACCCCTCATCAGCATATTAGCAGTCGCTGAAACGTTTGTTCCTTGCCTGTTTTCTTTGGATTGTCCTTTAATTCTTTCGAAATTTAGACAAGTATTGATTACATAACAAATTGATAAAACTCGCTGTAAGTATTCATCGGGGCCATACGTAACATGATCAGATTATCAGTTATAGCTTTTTCATGAACTACTATTCACTATTCAATATTAATTGTAATGCTACGAGCTTTTTGTCCACATACATTCCTGAATCTTGAAACTTGAAAATAATCAGTTTAATTTTATCGATGGAAAAAAAAGAGAGACATAAACATCCATCAGAGATTTACACTATTTTCTGACTTACTGCAGAGCATAACTTGAGAGGAACTTCTGGAACACTCTCCTTCTGTAAATTATTATCAACTCGCTCGACAAGAATTGCCAGTATATTAGGTTGGCGTAAGTTGCAGTGAAAATCCGAAAGTTTAGTTGTGAACTTCAGCTGTGTTTCGTAAACCAATGTCTTTTTCAGGTAATTTGGAATAATCTCGGTCTCCATAACGTGTAAAATCTTCATATTATTCTCCCATTGAAAATATATGTTTGTTAGGTATACTGATAATATACATCCTCAGAGAATTTTGCTGACACGAAAATCAAATTTTTCGAAAAAAATAATACGGTTTTTGTTAATTTATCAATTGGTTGATGAGAGAGGAAAGATTAAAGTTTTCAGATTTCAAGAGTTACATGTTTTTTGTTTCCACTATTTTTTTCTCAGGCCAACGTCTCTCATAATGTGTATGTGTGAAGTGCATTAACGAGCGTTCGGATATAACATACAAAAGAACCACACAATACGGCACATCACGAGATCCGAAAGTGTTACCATAACCCAATATGACGATTGAAAATCAGTCATATTTCGGGTTTTGAAGAAATTGAATGAAAATTGTTCCAGCGACCGCATGCCTGTTTGGACAAATTCAAACGCTATCGAACTATATGTAACTCGTCATAGCTCGCCAAACGAGCCCATTGTGATCAATGCTTCAAATGAACAGGGAATCGAATGATAATTCAGATCAAAGTAACAACCGGTACAGACATGTCACGGATAGTTGTATGCTAACCAAATGTGCCCAAGCGCGATCGGTCTTGGGTGTTGTTTTTAGTCATGTGCCCAATAAACGGTGTTCTCTTGTATTTTGGGACTGTTGCGTGGACAGGTCTTAGCAGAGGGATAAATCTGGGTACATTCATCAAGTGTCTATGAACGTCTTCACGCGACGTAATTAATGCTTGAATGGGTGTCATAATACCTGTAAAGAAACGTACTGCACCAGGTATAGAATTTCGTATAAATTGATCTGGCTAAATTACTCCAAACACCAATTACATAAGGACTGGTTCCTCTCTGCAGTGTGTTAGACAAAATCCTCACACAGTTCCTATGATTCAACTGAGTGGACAGATTGGCAAGCTTTTCTGATGTTCACACATATCTTCCCAATTTTTCAGATGGTTATGAAAGGGTTTTCAGTGATGCACGCTTCATGAATTCCGCAACAAAAGTGGGATTCAAACTAAGTGTATAAGATAATATTTTGAAGTTCCAAACTGGAATACATTGCTTTTCTGCGTGAATGGATTTTAACCAAAACGTTCTTTACCTGCCTAATTTAATACTCGGCCACTATGCGACCATATTCAAATTTCACTATTTGCGGTTATTAAAGGGATGTAAACGTCATTTATTTTCGGTGCGTATTTGCTTTCTGTAGAATTTACTATCGCAGCTCTTAGAACATTTGTTCAAACATCGTGAGTCGAAACCTATATGCGGTTATTCAACGAATGTAGACGTCATTTATTCTCGGTGCGTATTTGTTTTCTGTAGAATTTACTGTCACATGCTATTGGGAACGCTCCTCAAATCAATGAATTCAAATCGAAAATGGACGCTTGTATGAGAGAGCACTAAACTATCGCCCTTGTATATTGACACCGTATGAACCCAAAGGAACCAAACGCATCCATATAATTTTGGTTACATCCTATTTTCATTTATAGGTGTCACACGAGGGTACATGGAATGCAATTGGATTTTTTACCATAAAATCTTGATTAATGACTGGTATTAACATTTTTTGAGCGGAGCCTTTGAATCGGCCGTGCTTCAATAACTTTTTCTACGCATTTCTATTTTTTAAATCAACATGAAACCCTTTTTTTAAAACTTCTCAACATAAATCTGTGTAATCGAAGGACGTTAGATGCCCCGCACGCTTTAAATGCTGTGAAAGTTTTAAAAAATTGGGGATTTGCTGCGCCGGTATACAAAATGAAGGAGAAAACTTGTGCATGTAGATTTTTAAAATTCGTCAACTTCTATCACAACGACTAATACCGGTGTAGACGAAATCGAAGCATTTTTGGAATTGAATGTGACTGACAATCTCAAATTTTTCCAATTAATCTCTAACTCTTCTGTCATATTCATTATTGGCATCAAAAACTTGTGTGGTTAAATTAATTTGATTCGCTGAAAATTTGTATTAACGAATAAGGCCATCTTCTTCTTCGTCTTTCGTAATGTCGTGACTCCGCTACCCGAAGCTAATTTTACAGCTCCCCGTTTGCAGAAATTCATTTAAAAGATGGACCAATATTTGTTACATATCGATTTGGCGTCACCAGCGTATTAACCGGTTATATGTTCTCAACAGGTCTATGTGTTATTTTTTTTTCACGAATGGTTATAATAACTAATCTATGGTAATTGTAAACGTATATGCGTTATGTCAACATGAAATGCTTGATTCATGTATCCCAAAGTACGTTATTGTTCTTCGAAATGTATAATAACGCTTTGCAAAAAATTACCGTTAATGGCTTCTTCCGTTGTTCGTAGGTATATTGCTGTTGGCATTGTTAATCGATTGCGCATTTAATCGGCTTTCACGTCACTAAGTTTAGCGATGGGTCGATCTGTTGGATTTTCGTTGATTACTTGCAAAATGTTAGTAGTATGTTTGAGATAAAAAGATACAATGGTTCCACTATTCTAAGACTTTGATAAACTGCATTTGCTATGGCCAGATTAGATAATCCAAGTTTATGACTAACCGTAAAGTCTGTTACTTCAAGATGTACATAAATGCGCAAGCAAACAAGCGTTATTGAAAACATGTGGTACCTTTTAGAAAAAAGTCTGAACAATGTTTAAATTACGTAGTGTATTGGACATTCGTGAGCGATCGGGAACTTCATTCACTGAAAGAATTGGCTAGATTTGTTTATTTGTGAAGGTTGATTTCCGAAACAGAAGCTTCGTCAAACCAGGGGTGTCTGTACGGACGAAGATAAGGTTTAATTAGCATTTACTTGACCTAAGCTGCCTAAAAATTCCACAGTCCATTGGGGGTACTGAGCTCGTTGAGGTGAACTGGTGAGATCATGAACAATTTTGGCACCGCCACACTGCAACCTGCGGAATTCCTCACTTGTGTTTATTTTGTCCAAGTTGGAATGAGATATAATAATGAAAAAGCTCGCTTGAGTAATCTGTGGGCATACTTTATTCACTGCAAGGCAGCTCATGGACATATCTGCTCGCATTATAAACTGCCTCTAAGTGAAGTCATTTAGTTTACGGTTTCAACCACGCCAAAACTAATAATACATTTCCAGGTTACAGGCTATGACTAGTGTCCAGAACGTGTTCAGTTAGTGTAGCGTGTGGGGAAAGATAAGCCGGAAATGATTGCTTCTTGTCATATCAGGTCAACAAGTAGCATGTGGCAAACATCTAGCCAAGCATAGCATTTCCATGTCATCTGTGCAACAAAAAACACACGCGTTGCACACATATAAATTGATTTCATCTCGATTCTTCCTTGTGGTCAGCTGCCCAACACTAATAGCGTTTACACGCGAATCCCACATCACAAGAGAATCCGATTGGCCGAATGCACCCGCCACGCAAGGTTCATTTGACTGACCGTGACGACTTGCGCACCTTATGATGGCGAATGACGTTGACCATCTTCTCATACTCTGCAAAATGTCGCTCTAACCGTTTGAATGCAGTCATCGATAATGTACGCCGCACCTTCACACGAGGGCGGAATATCGGATAAATGATTTCATATTCACTAGATTTGCGTTGCTGATCGCCATTCACATTGTGTGTTGCTTAAGCATAGTACTTCGTTCTGTTGAATTTTTCTTGATATACGCTACTAAGCAACCATCACAGCAATTGTTTCGAGCACATTGAGGTTGTTTTTAACTTGAGATGCTTTCAAAAATGATAGGAACATTTTCCTGCTTTCATAAGTTTCGCGTATACCTTCGTTATTGGAGATTCTACTTTTTCCTCTTTCCAAGCATATTAATGGTTGACTGTCAATCTTTTTTTGTTGTCTGGTGATAGTTATGTTATCCATTTCATTTAGCGTTCAATTTGACGCTCAGGGTAACCGTTATTTTTAGTGAAACCTCATTTCCGTACTTATTGACACCCTTGGTATGGAGAAGATTTCGCGTCAGAAACGGAAAGTTACCAATAAACTGCTTTAACTGGTTCTTACAAACTTTTTTTCATGAATTCAAAATATCGTTTAGATACTGATTAAATATGATGCGGATATTTATGGTTATATGGATTATCGTTATGGCAATTAGGACAATATTCACGGCCATGTAGTTGGAGATGCGAATTATTACGTTTGCGTTGTGTGCCAATGAACAAGTAGTTGTGGATAAAGACGATAATCATCATGTTGATAATGATCATGACGACTAGGATACTGCTGATGATTATGATGATGGTGAACATGATATAAAGTTTGTGGATGATGTCAATTATGAGTGTGATCGTGATCCTGTAGGTGATGAGGATAATATCCAGAATTATGTTGATGATACTACAAATGAATTTGGGGTCAATATCATTTTTGGACATAAGGTTGTTGTTGATCCTGATACACAAGATGGAAGACATGAGGTGTAGTAGGAAGTAGAGAAGAAGTATAAAGTTGATAATGAAAATTATTATGATATTGCTGATGGACATGGTGAAGATTTTGTTGAATTTAATGACAGTGATGCTGATGATGGTTATGGTGATGATGATCATGATGTTCATGATAGAATACCTGTGAAGATTATGACAGTAAGTATGACGGACATGATGATGGAAATGAAAATGATGATTTTTATGTTATAGCTCACGATGCGAACGCGTGGCATGATGGTGATGATGCTTGTAACCATGGTGATGATTCGGCTGATGCTGATGATGAGAATCGAGAGGATTATTGAAAAAAATATTTCAATACTGTTGGCGATAAAATGTATGCTATTGAGAGATAATGTTGAGGTGAAATTTATATGATTTTCTCCAACGACAAACACGGAGTCACCTCCATTTTGCATTCAAAATCTTGCACACCGAAACCCTTTCCTTTAAAAACGTTTTCAAGCCCAATAGCCTTGCTTGAACACGTGAACATTCAAATGCTTCATGCTTTCCGAATTCTCGATTGGATATTCGTCGTGATTATATCTCATTAGGAATTTGAATCACTCAGAACATTTGGCCTGAAGAAATCATGCACTCGGAATCTGTTGCAGTTCTTCCTTCTAACCTCGTTGAGTATATGACGAACAATGCTGTGTGTGACTATCCGTATTGATGTTTGAGATATTTTAAATTCTTACTCCATATGGTTGTTGTTGAGCTTACTGCTTTTTCTACAATAAAACTCTCTGAGTTCTGAGTTCCAGCATGTGATCAATTCATGTGATCTATTCAGCTTCCACTTGTCATTTTTGACATTTCACGCACGAGAAATACCACGAAATTCTAAGTTACTAGATAAAATCACGAAAAATAATTGCAAGCACTCACGTGTTTCGCGTCTCGTGGTTTCATCTCATGATCAACTATCAAAATTGTCATTGCAATGACAGTATTGTCGTAATGTCATCAGGATTGCATATTTTTTCTGAAACACATAAGATTTACAGAAGAAATTCATTGAATAAATGTTTTTTCATAAATTATGAATATGAAATTAGCTGAATTGGTCGGCAAAACATGTTCAGCTGTAAGAATTTTTCAAATGAATCTTTATCTTTCAATTCGACAAAAGATTGAGCTCTCATAAATACAAACGAGTCAAGTATTTATTCCAGAACTGCGTATACGCAAATATACCGAAAACATACTGTATTGAGTGATATCTCTTTTAAAATTGGACTATTCATATCATGTTTATATTCTCGTGAAAAGCCATTAAATGCGAGTATACTAAGGCAAACAGTCTAGCTAACGAAACAATCAAACTGATCAAGCTTTGTAATCAAATGATGCCGAATATTTTCGCCATAACAGAAACGCAGTTGCATGCATCACAGTGTGTTAATGAACACTCGTTTCTCATGCGCATGTCCCGACATCACAGTTTAGTTGATTGGTGTCAGAGTATAACTCTCATTAAAACAATATATCTATAGAGTCAAAATCAAAGATTGTAACGCTGCCTCACTCTCATTGCATCAGAAAATAACATTATTAGAGTGATTTGTCGTTGTTCAGATGCAAATCTATATTAAATCATCTGCTTCATGTGTTACAGTATGTGACAACGCAGCACGAGATCAAAATATTAATAACGGATTATATATACTTCTCCAGCTCTACAGTTTGGACGATCATGTATCACAAACACTTGAACATCAATTTCCAACCGGCTCCGATCACGCACTCACCCATAACTACGTCTAAATAATAACTCGTATAAAAGGATATGACTAAAATTTCTCATTGGAACTAATGAACACGCATGATCCTACTACTGTAGAAAATATTGTCGATAAACCACAAATCGTATGACACGATCACGTTGTTCTAGTATTTGATTACTTTCATAATGTAGTGCGGAACCTTGACGCAATAAAACGGGTCAGAACGGTGAACAAACTCGCTCTGTTTGCCTTTTTACAATACACCAGTTCTGTACAAATGGATAACTCCAATCCGGATAGTCAGCGGCCTATGAGTATGTTAAACGAACACCAAATATCCGTTTCAGAAAAAGCTACTCAAACACAAAACTCAAACTACGAAGTCGAACTTAAAATGGATAGAAATCGGGGTGATATCTTGAAATTTTCATACGAGCAGAGATGATTCATGGACACAATTAACAAAAATGTGAAACGAATTTATTAACTTAATTCAAGGCCATAAATAATCTTTTCAATCACACTCAATCTCACAAAGGACAGAAACAATATCGAACCGTGAGTTTTCGCGTTATAAACCTCGACTGGTTCCCTAAATCCGTTTGTCAAACCGCTGATCTAATCTAGTTTATTAAATATTTGGCTCTATGATGTAAGTGGGGACTAACTAATGTTCACAACTTTTTGTGCAATGAATTTCGCGTGTTATGGATTCAATGAGTAAGATATTTTCATGACACGCAGCAGCGTTGGTTCTGAAGTAACTATTTTGATGTTAGCCCCAATTGTTTAAAGAGATCTGTTGATTGCACATTTCGATAAATACATTTATTGCCACCTTGGTTGTACATCTCTATATCTCTCCTCTCTCTCTCTCCTATATATATAAATATCTATATATATCTATATATGGTATATATATGTATATATGGGAGATTTCTGGTATATGGCTATATGGCTGGTATCGTCCCTATAATTCGGTATATCGCTATATATCTATCTATATATATCTATATATATACCGTAAATACCCGCGTATAGGACGATACCATGTATAGGACGCAATGGATATTTGACCCTAAGAACGATAAAAAGCTGTGTACCTATGTATAGGACGCATTCTAATTTTAGTCCATAATTTCCATTAATTTTTATAGAAACGGTGAACTTAAGTCAATCACGGTGAACTCTATTCAATCGCTATGATCGTCGTGTGTGCTGATTGCTGACTCATTCATTCTGTCAGTCAGCAGATGTCTGTCTAGCCTGTGTAGACTATCGTGGAAAACGCACTTCTCATTCTTGGGCGTCATGCCGAATGATTGGATGACAATTTTTGAGGAAAAGTTTCTGCTCTAACAAGAGTGAAATACTACTCCATGATTTGTTGATATCACACTTCCATGATATTACACATCGGCAGTATAAATATTGTACCTATTACAGGTGTTTTCAAAGAAACACTTCATTATTACCCTTAAACATGAAGAAGACAAAATAACAGAGTCACACTTCGAAGTTTAAAATGAAAGTGATCAAGTACGCGAAAGAACACCGGAACCGAGCAGCTGAGCGGCAATTCGGTCCGACTGAATGCGTGATCAGAAAATGGTGAAAAGCCGAAAGTACCATTAAAGAAATGCGAAAGGTCAAGAGGGCGGACAGAAGCTCGAAGGCTCACCACCCTAAACTGATAAAAGGCTCATTAAATGCATTCAAGATACTCGTCGATACTTTTTGGTGGTCAACACCACTACCGTTCTTTTACAGGCACTAAGATTAGCGAAAGAGTAAAGCATGGCAGATTTTGAGGCGTCGATAAACTGGTGCAGGATATGTTTTGTAAAAAGTAACCTATCAATAGGACGAAGAACTAAATTTTTGATATTATGAAAAATGTATAATTTTTTTTAATGAAAGTATCCATGGATAAGTAGCACCTGAGTTCTTAGGGCAACTTATGATGAAAAAAGTGCGACTTATACGCGGGTATTCACGGTATGTATAAATATATGAATGGAGAATTTTCACCTCAAACCAAACAAAAGCTAGAATAGGTGGTTAGGTTGCCTTGTACATCCAACAACATATTTCCGTCGCAGCGATGGCTTGCTTCCAGCAGTCTGCGGTATGGCTGAGGGTTTATGGTGCCGTATAAGGACTGCAGCTTCATTTGCCATGATAGGTATCGTTTATCGTTCTTCTTATATTCACGCAGATACACTGATATTACAGATATGTCAATATGGTAGATCCTTAAACTGCTTCATTATTGGCGATTTCAATGCACTCAGTATTGATTGGACTTCGCTAGAGGAAGGTTCTGAGTCATTCGAGCAGGACTTATTGGACGCTGTAATCAATGTAGGCCTCGTAGAGCATGTTTTCCATCCGACCGGAGTAGGCCATACTAATGTGAGTCAATTTTGGACTTGGAAATCGCTACAACGCGATCCGATATTACTCAGTTCCGGACTGAAGCTCCATTGGGCTGTAGTAATCATGCCACCTTACATTTTATTTGGAAACAGCACTGGCTGGCTACCAGATCCAATTTCCAGAAGGAATTTTCGGAAGGTAGATGCGCGTAGGTTGAGCGATGTTGCTTCATCCCTCGATTGAGCTTTTGATCAATCGATTGATGTTAAGGATTGTCAACTAGTGATCTGTAGAAATATTTGGACAGTTATTGAGGTGACCGTTCCGTTGCCTATACGTCGTCGTAATGCAAAAGTTCCCACTTAGTTTGACAAGGAGCTACAGAAGTGTTTGCGGCAACGTCAAATGCTCTAGTCGATATTTGTAAGCCGCAAAAACGCCACTGACTATGACAATTATCTGCAAGCTGAAAACCTTTGCACGGCAATAAAACGCAGAAAACGTATCTCTCATGAGCAGAGATTGGTTGACGAGTCTACTTGTGCACCAAAACGGCTATTCGCACACACACAGAGGCGTCGCCCTATATTCCTAATTTGATTGATACTAATGGTGTAGACACTACTGAGAATTGTTTGAAAGCTGAAGCTAGGGATGAGCACTATGCCTCCGTGTACTCTCTGAAGAACAGTTATAACCCATTCTGTCTCTAATAACAGTGAGGTCCTGTCTGATCTTGATGTAAATGTAAAGACAGTTAGACTCCTGTTGGAACAGTAAGACACACAGTCCGCGCCAGAACCTGACGGTATTCATCCGTTGATTTCACGAGCGCTATCAGAAGTGTTGAGCTTCCGCTGGTCCTGTTTTTTGAGAAATATGTAACATTAGGGTTTTGTCACAAGGATGGAAACGAGGTATTATCAGACCTATGTTCAGGAGTACGGACCCCAATGGTCACGATAATCACAGGCTGCTTGCATTGATTTCTGTGATCGGTAAAAGTTTAGAGGAGTTGATCAGAAGGAGCACTACCTTCTGGGTTGTGAGCGTTGGATTCACATAAAATCTCTCATGCCTAAGTAATCTGTTTTTAATGCGAGTAATTTGGTGTGCTTTGACTGATTCTGGTTGAGCGTTCGATGTCATTTTTATCGAAATCATTGAAGCTTTCGACCGCGTGCCCCACCGCCGATTGCTTGTCAAGCTGGACGGTCAAGGTATTCAAGGTTGTCTACTTAAGCGGATCGAGACATTCATTTTACGGCGGTTAAACCATGAAGAGGTGAATAAAGTTTAATCTTCAGAGATGATAGCAGGTTTCGAAGTGCCGCATGGATCTGTCCTTGGCCCATTTTTGTTTAACATATTCGTCAATGCTATTCCGGACGCGGTAGCTATCGATGATCCGAAAGTGTAGGCCTCTGTCAGTTCCTGCGATGGCCACGAGCAACTGCAACGAGCAGATGATGTCTTAGTTAGCTGGACACATCGCTGGTCACTGCTATAAATGAGGACAAGACAGTTGTCATGCGAATATACTCCGATGACACTGGTGGTGAATACTATCTTGAGAGTAAGCGTATTAGAGCGGTGACGGTCGGGAAGGACTTAGGGATTCTGGTTATGGATTCATCAAAGTCCACGGCTGACACTTGTCGGAGAATAGGTAACGCTACCAGGATGCTCTGGGCGATTCGGCGTTCATTTCCGACCATTACCCCGCAAATGTTTCAGAAACTTTTCTTTGCTTTTGTTTGACTTTGTTGGAATATGGTCTACCTGTTTTCAATTTCCTCATTCTAAAGGCGGATGCGACTCCTTGGAGAGGGTACAAAAGAGAGGCGCTGAGATGGTTTGTGAAATGCACCAACTCGTGTATAAGGAAAGGAGAAGCTTACTGAAACTCTACCCATTGAAAATTCGAAGAAGAAGATTTCACTTGCTCCCGACACGCCGTATTTCTATCGATCAATATGGAGACGTTTCCGCCAGTACTTCGATTAGTTCGATAAGTAAATTCGGGACATGACCGACTATGCTGAAGACTAGGAGGCCAAAAGCTGTTATTGTCTATCACGCTTCTACGCAGGTGGTGACCTTGCAGCTCCTACCGAAAGGGCTCCTGTTCTCTACCATCAGGAAGCAATTCAAAGCGCGTTGGATCAGCATTTGTTAAGGCAAATGGAATTTATCCCCGGAGTATAAAGTGGTGCTCCTTTACTCACATGACTTGCCTTGTCAGCAGAAGTCCGCATGTCTATTGTAGTGATGACCCTTAGACTAAATTGTATCCCTTCTCCTTTCGATTTCGAAGAAAAAGAAAACTACTTTGATTTATTCTCTCATTTGAAGTGTTGTGAAATCGAATGTGGAGGTAACGGTCCAGGTGGATCTTTTTGCAGTGAGTATAACAAAATTTGTATTCCGAATGAGTATATTTTAAACAGTTATTCTAATTTCCAACTTGGTTGACCGATAAATAAATTTTCCACTCAAAAAAATCATTAATATTTTATAGGAACTATAATTCCAAATCTAATACAAAAACACAAATTGACTCCTGGCCAAGTGTCAAAAGCCCTTATAAAAGTCCGATGTATTGTGCTGCTCACATCCTCATCCCTCACACACTACAACCGGTCTATGGCTGTTTGCCGTCATCAGGTGGAGACAGTAATATAATATTCAGTAAGCGTTTGAATAGTGGTTAAGTGTTTAACTATGTTATACTTATATACCTGAGCTTACTACTGCCACATGATGACGGCAAACAGCCAGAAATTTGTTGTGGTGGTAAGGAATAGTTATCTAAGCTCTACAATACATTGGTCTTCTATGAGCGCCTCAAGCACAAGGCAATCTTCCAATTTGTGCTTCTGTATTCAAACATCGCAGTTCATTGTAACAACCTTATATAACAGTATAAACAGTAAAACAGAGTATAACAATGTTTAGAAATTTATTACTGTTTAAATGCTAATTACACATGATGTTGCTGTTTCCACCTGACGACGGCAAACTGCAAGAAACCCGGTAGTGGAGTGTATGAAATGGGAGATGTGAGCACGGCAATACATTCGTATTTTGATAAGTGCTTTGAGTGTTTTGCTAGGAATTACTTTCAGTTAACGAGCGTTTTCATAATTTTGTACTCTGATACTTTTGAACATTTCTCGTCACTCGCTGATTTAATCTGGATCATTCTCACACCTTTCGATTGGACTCAATAACGTTCGTGTCATGTGATCGATATTTCGTAAGTTCTATTTCCCACATCACTGTGGAAATTGTGTGCGCGTGCAAAATTCGTGTTGCTGTTTTGACTTAATCAGGACCGTTATCATCCAGGAGATCTTCTTCTGCTGATTCCAACGAGCCGTGTTGACTTTGTGTGGGATCAAATCTACTGTCACCGCGACTTTTTAACTCGGTAATGTGCATTCAATACATTGCGATACGTCACCAATTGAACATCGCACATTTCATCTCTCAACCGTTAATCGATCGGAACGCGCCTAGGTTTTTCCGTGCATGCTATTATAGCCCACATTCAACGATCAGACTACCTTGGCCTTAACTGCTATGGGATGTCAGAACCTAAGAAAACTACGCTTGATGTGTCAAAAATGCAGAATGAAGGGTTTTGTGAACCCGAAAGCGGTAATGTGTTATATGTGCTCTACTATGATACACACTTATTGCGATAAACTTTTGACTAAAGTGCCAGTAGTCTTTATTAATAATTCTGAAATTCCAGGTGTCTGTTATGCTTGCAGCGTCTGTAGAACAAAGCAGTTAAACGGCCCCGAGACAATGTTCCAGAATTGGGAAACCTAGGAGATAGAATCAAATATTTAGAAAACTGTTCTCAAAAATTCGTGCAATCATTAAAGTCGATAGTAATTGCCTAAAATAACTCACGGCAAATATAAAACCAACCTGAACCCGAAGGTACATCAAGCCTACTCCACAAAATGTTCGCTACATAAAGAGAATTTGCGGGATCTGAACAGTAAGTGATGCAAACGCAAAAAACTAATAATGATATAAAAACAAATTTAATGTATCTCAGTGTCATGTGCACCATTGTGCCAGAGACATCTGAGACACTTTTCCCAGGTAGAAGAACTCAAGACATTGAACAATGGTACCAGCTGTGTTCAATGATGGATATGAGCTCGACACTGCTTGATTCAATAAGTACCCTAATTTGGCACTCTAATTCTCCTCATCTTGACGAACGGCGTTTACTGAAAATAACTTTTAAAAACCGAAAACATATGGAAGACGTTCTACTAAACACTAACTAGGTACGTAATTGTTCACAGACTAAATGTCGCATACATGCTGATATACCGTGGTTGGAGAGAAAAAGTAAGTTAAACAATGGAAAACATTCTCAACAACGCATTGTCGATCTAACTGGTATTCCCGGAAACACTGAAACTGCTACGGAAAGTGATATACAGCACCATGATAACAAATAACTCGGTCACCAATCTATGAAGGTGACGAGTTGAACCTCTGAAAACAAGGCTTGTAAAGGAAGGTATGAAGGAATCAAATAGGGACAACTAAAACGAAAATCATAGGAATCTCCTAAATGATGTCACAATGAGTGACCACAGATTTCTACGTTGGAACCGCCTAATGAACCACAGCTACACAATCAGACGATACTCCGATTAGAAACACTGTGGCAATCTTGAAAATCGACCGATGGCCGACTCTCAAATGGTCGGAGAAATAGAGGAGCTCTTAGCGCCGTCGCTGTATACGAAAACCACAATCAATTGTCTATATACAAACGCACAATGCCTGGTAATAAAACTAGCTGAACTGGAGGATTTCAGTAATCAGTACTCACTCGACGTCATAGCAATCACTCACTGGTTCCAACTTTACATGGGCTCTCTATTCCAAACATGACCCTGTTTCGAGAGACCGCTTGAGAACAGGTGATCGAGTAGATGTTTACCGCCACGAACGTTTATACAGTGCCGTATTTGAAGACACTGATCTCGATCTGCAAGACAATATATCATGTAACTGAGAGTTCGAATCATGTGACAGTTTGATTCTTGGTGTAGTTCACGAAAAACGATTGAAAGCAATGCAGTACACCAGAAAACGACGCGATTCGCCATTGCTTATTATGGGAAACTTCAATCTGCCTTAATTATATAACCGCGTAGATCATTCACACCGATTACTAGACTACACATTTCGCGAACTGTTCGATTACATGGCGTTGTATAATCATGCTTCCGATTATAAACGGCAACGAAATTTTCAACAGACGTCTGTTCTAGACCCAGTCTCAACCTTTGAAGGCCAGGCCGTTGAAATGTTTTAGTATCACTCTCCGTCGGGTCGAAGCGAACACCTTGTTCTTCTTCTCTAATTCGTGTGCAATGCCAGAAGAAAGGTGAAGCAAACGAAACGAAAATGAAAAAGTGGACTGCATTCGTTTTGATGAAACAATGGTACTTCCGTTGAACATGATATAAATTTCAATGATCCCGGACTCGCTATGCCCAACCCTGAGAGTGAACGTGACCATCATGAATCATTTCATTCGAAATATTCTCGAAACATAATAGCTAGAACCACACCCCAGATTTTTGATGTCGGGCTATAAAATTGTTGAAAAAAGGGATATTTGGCATGGGTCATTTTCAAAGTCGCCAGAACTGATTCGACATAGGCAAACGTTCGCGAATTGCGGAATCATGCCGAGTGAACAAAAAATATCACTAGCTTCTGCAGGCAGTAATAATGCAGCGAAATCACAAACTTTTTCATCGATCTGTAACAACAAAACGAATCTGAATCCCGGTGTTTTTCCGATCATGGCGATTAACGGATTCTGTGCTGGAAACCGGTAATGCTCTCGCTTGTTTTATTCACGAGTTTTCACTCTAAAGGATGAATTACAACGGTCAAAATTGTCAGCACCAATTGTGCCGGAGTCTATATGCGATATATGCATCAATTTTGAAATAGTGCAGCACCAAAACGCAGCTTGATTATTAACAAGTCCCCGGGATCTGACGGAATCATCCCTGCAATCTCAAAGTTATGCGGCAGTCAATTGTGCGAACCACTTTGTGATTTATTTGAGGGTAGGTGTTGTACAGACAGACTGAAAAAGAGGAATCATAACACCCATCTACAGAGGTGAAACTTGTTTAGATTCAGCAAATTACCGCCCTGCTGAATTTCTTCCATTGATCTCAAAAGATTTGCAGCGTATCGTGTGCGAAAGAATTATGTGTTATGTCAAAGCCGAAAACGTTTTGTCCAAAGAGCAACATGGATTTCGGAAAACTTGTTCCTACTTGACTTTCCTACTGGAGATGCAGGCAGTTGATAATGATGGTGCGTGAATGCGTATTCCTTGGACATATCAAATGTGTTCGATCGCGTAGACCATTATATACTTCTGAGCAAGCTGAACGATGTTGATATTAATTAGTGATTATATACCTGGCTTAGAAGTTACCTTCTTGATCGCAAGGCAACACAACGTATTGACGGTGTGATGTATTGGGAAATCGAAACCCCTAGCCGCGTCCCACATGGTTTGGTACTTGGTCCGGTAACCTTTTCAGTCTATATTCACGACCTCCCTAAACTTGTTACAGCCAAAATGGTTGTGTTTGCGGATGATGTTGAAATTTGAACGCAAATCACGCCAAACGCGGACTGTTTGCGCTTACAATGCGATTCGGATATGATGAATAGCTGGTCCGAACGAAACAAACTTGTATTCAAATTCCGAAAGTGTAAAATGTTGTAAATAGGCACAAGGTTTCTTACTCAGAGAAACTCAGATTAAAACAACTGGAATGGAAAACCACAGTAAATGTCCTAGGTGTATGGATTATTGGAAGTCTTAAGGAGAGCATGCTTATCTAATATCAACGTGTAGACGCCCCTTACTCTAACACAGACCCTAACCCTGAATCTAACCCTATCACAAAACCTAACGCTAACCCTGACCCCAAGCCCAACCCTATCCAAACACTAAATTCAACCCTATCCCCAACCATAACCATAGCCCAACCATATACCTAACCCTAACCCCAACACATCCCCTCAACTAAATCCTAACCCATGCACACACCCCAAAAAAAACCTACCTGATGATATCGAACCACAAGAAAACCGGTAGTGGTGTGTAAGGGTTGGGGATGTGAGCGCAACAATTTTTTGGATAAGCACCTAGAGCATTAGTTATGCAATCACCAAGTGTTTCTGTATTTGAACAACGATGTTGTTTGTAAGAACCATATTTGACGGTGGCATACATGTGAAACGTTGTTCACATCATACCTCACGGAAAATGGTCTTTTTTTTCTCAAACTGATGACGGCAAACTGTCACAAAACAGGTTGTGCAGTTAGAGCAATGGCGATGTGAGCACCATAATGCATTCGTCTTTTGAAAAGCCCCACAAGCATTTGGCCAGGAATCACTTTGCAATTCGGTAGTTAAATATTGTAGATCTTTGAAGGAACTATATATAATGGCGGCATATAAGTATAATGTTGTTTAAAAAAATTAAACTCTTTCATTTTTCAATGAAAGTGATCTTACAATATCAACTTGATGACACATACCAGAGAAAACCGGTAAATTTTATAAGAGATGTATTGCTTTTAGCAACACAAAGTATAAGTTTTTTAAATGATTATCGATCAATTAAACAGGAATCACTTTGTTATTATGTATTTGAACATCACGGTTCTTCGTAACTACCTGATATAACAGCGTCTTACATTTATATCTTAGTTTACTAATGTATCGCCGTTTGAAAGCTCAATAACTTTTAAACAATGTTATTTATGTATGCCACCATTATATATGGTTCTAACAATAAAATACGACGTTCAAATACAGAATCACAAAGTGATTCCTAGTCAAGTGATAGAATCGCATTTGAAAAACCAATGTTTTGTGTGCTCAAATCCACATCCCTCACAAACCATTGCCGGTTTCTCGCTAATAGGCGTCAGTATAGTGATATAGTAGGATCAGATTCAGTTAGTCATAAAGCAGTGGTGATTCAAGAAACATCGTCATATATGTAGGCCACTGTTATATAGGGTACATACAAAGACACACTGTGTTCTACTGAAGATTCACAAAGTCGCACGTGGTCAAATGCTGCAGGCGCATTGAAAAAAACAATGTTCCGTGGTGCTCCAACTCACATCAATTGAAAACCGTTATCGGTTTTTCCCTGTTAAGCTGTATCTGGTTATTATTTTCAGTGAGTCATGAAATAGTGTTAATTTCGTAAAAGTTTCGCTTGTATGTCACCATTATATCTGTTTCTTTTAAAGAACAACAATGTTTAAATAGAGAATAACAGAGTGATTGCTGTTCAAATATGATTGTATTGGTGTGCTCACAATCAACCTTTACACACCAATACAGAGTTTCTTGCTGTTTGCCGTCATCTGGTGGAAACAGCAAAATCATGTGTCATTAGCCTTTAATCAGTTATAAATTGCTAAACAACGTTATACTTGTATGACACTGTTGTATTGTGTTCTTTCAGTGAAACGTGATGATCAAATACAGGATAACAAATTGATAGCTTGCCTTGTGAAAGAGTCGCTCATAAAAGACCATTGTATTGCAGAGCTCACATCACTATTCTCGACACACCACAAACCGGTTTCTGGCTGTTTGCCGTCATCATGTAGCAGCATCATGTGTCAATAAACATCAGCGAACAGTATCTCGTCATTAAAGGCGATAGACCTGGCGACAGGAGAGGCATTGGCGTTGCACTCCTCCTAGAGTATGGCTTGCACTATACGGGAACGAGTATATCCCTAACCAGTGAAAACGTCCAAGTGTTCACGACTATCCTGACTTGCTACAATTCAGCCCTCGCAATTGCTTGTTCCTACGTCACACTCAGTGTAGCATAGCAAATTACACAGCATATTAAGACGCTCGGCAGGTTGTTTTGATCAGCTCTCAGCGTACTAATCTTAGGTGGTTTCAACCTTCCAGACATAAATTTAGCCGTCCTGTAGGTTGAGTAAATAAGCAATCAGGAATATTTCTGGAATGGCTCCATGATCATGCGTTGCATCAGCATGTGAGTGATCCTACGAGTGTTCATAATGAATTTACTTCATACACACTCGACCTGATATTGTCATCCCATGCTAAAGCCGTTCGACGTTCGAAATACCTGCCACCGCTCGGCAAAAGCGATCACGTAATGATAAGCTTCAAAGTGGTACTGCGTTTCCACAAACGAATTGCTTGTCCTAGACGCAATTAAGGCTTGTATATTGGGCGTTTTGTCCACTGACTCCAAAATCTTTCTTTAAGTTCTCTAACGAATTTAATGTAAGTGGAAACTGGGATAGAATTTGTAAGTATCTAAAGGAGTTGCAAGTCAAGCACGCTCCGCTGCAAGTTGTGAAAGAGCATCATCCGCCGCCATAGTAAACTCGTTGATTTCGTCGGTCTACCCGTAAACGTGATTGCTTATGTCAGCAATATAATCTATCTTTTACTTCAGGTTATTGAATCCGATACAAAACGGCTTGGAACGCTTTTGTTAAATTAAAGCGTTTGCTCAAACAGAAGTTTGAGTTATCCTTAGCTAAGGATGCTAAATCCAATCCTAAAAGATTCCATAGCTACGTTCAATCGAAAGGAAAAACCAGGAAGATATGTATATAAAGGACGAAGAAGTAGCCGACACTGACCTATGTAAGGCGACTGCATTCTCCAGGTTCTTTCGTGGCGTTCAGAGACGTGATTAAATTGTAAATGCTCCATCTAGCTCGTTTAATCAACTACCTCATGTTCCTGCACTAGATGAGTTGTCCTTCATGGAATCCGAAGTGTATGAAGTAAATATTCATGTTCGCGTCAACAAAGCTGAGGGACCAAATGGTATCCACTAGATTAAGCTGAAAAATCTCGCCTCAGTGCGTACAGAATCTTTATGCTCTATGCTTTAATTCCTGCTTGAACCTGGAGTGGTTCTTAGTGAGTGGTAAGAATCCATAATCGTACCAATGAACAAAGGTGTTTGCAGGTCAACTCTTGGTAACTATTGACCTGTCAGCCTGATTAACATCGTCCCGAAAGTATTTGAAAAACAGCTGCATGACAAAATCTGTCAGCGTCTTTGTCGGCATTCTTTGTTGAGTGCAACTTGGCATTGATTTCTTAAAAGTATTTTCTGCCTGACTGAGCTTCTTAGTTTTCTCAATACTGACACTAAAAAAATTTCAATGAAGGCAAGCCTGTCGAAGCCCTCTAACTGGACTACAGCAAGGCTTTCTATTCCGTGAATTACCGCCTTCTAAAGTTTAAGCTAGCATCAAATGAAATACGGGGGTAGTCTACTTGCAATGGATGAAGGCCTTCATCACAGGCTGGACATTCCGAGTTAGGGTAGGGTCTACGCTGTTGAATCAAACCGACGTGATCTGTAGTGTACCCTAAGAATCAGTACTCAGTCCTCTTCTATTCCTCGTTTTCATCGATGACTTGTCCTCTGCTTTGAAGTGCACATGATTTATTTTCGCGAATGATGTGAAATTCATAGGACCAACGTATACAGATATCTTGTTGCACGACGTTGAACGGGTCATAAACTGGTCATACCAGTAGGACCTCAACAAGAGCCAACCCTTATCAGCACTGATTAAAAAGATTTCGGTTCAGCTGTCCAGCGATTCTCTCACTGTTAGCGCCATACAGCGTGTTAAGGATTTTGGAGTTCTAGTTGGGACTGAATTCAAATGAGAGGACCAATGCGCCACTGCAGCTCAACGTGCTCGCAAATTTGCTTTTGTGCTGGGATTTGTGTTACCCAGCGGAAGACCCGATGTATTTATGCCTATTTACCAGACATTAATTTAGCCGCATTTAGAATATTGTGTCCAGGCGTGGTGCCCTTACTACAAAAAGGACATCGTTAGACTCAAAAGCGTACAGCATCTCGCAACTCGCATGATCGAAGGTCAGCGTGGGAACGCTTACGCTGCACGGCTGAAGTCCCTTGATCTTTCCTCAATTACGCGCCGTCGTTTGAAAAGTGACTTCATTAGAACCTTCAAGATCTTGAAAAATTTGAATGAGGTTATCATGAACGACTTGTTTGCCTAATGGCCGAGCTTGGCACCTGCGGACTAGACCACCGAAAAAACGTTTTCAGCCATCTCGTGGTAAATTAGAGGAACCGGCTTTAAGAAGAACTTATATCCTGCTCTTCTGTAACGAGTTTTACGAACGGTTTAGACCGCATCCTGGGTATGCTTTTCCCTGAATACTCCCCCTAATTTCTATGCAACATTAATTGGTTCACCATTTTAGCGTTCTCTGGTATGTAAGTAAATGCCAGAGTTTTGTTTGTTTTTTAATACACACCTCTTCTTCAGCAGACCTCCAACAGTACTATGAGAGAACAATTTGATTTGTTTCTCCAGCAACATTCATAACGACGTGCTTCCTATATACAACCTGGATAATCCCTTGTGGTCGCGATCGTCGAGGATATCCAAATCATAATGAGAAATACCGCCTTGGCAGTGTTGGTTGCTTCTCAGCAGCTTTCCATTGAAAAACATTCTGGACGCTCCATTGCATCGTTATTAACTTTTCGTCCTGTGCAACTGATCAGAGCTGAATTGAACAGTAAGCTCAAGTATACAAGTATAACATAGTTTACAACTTTATCACGATTTCAACGCTACCGTATATTAAATTACTGTCGCTACCTGATGACAGCAAACAGCCATAAATCGGTAGTAGTGTGTTAGGGATTAGGATGTGAGCAGCACAATACATCGGTCTTTTATAAGAGCCTTGAGCCCTTCGTCAGTAATCAATTTGAGATTCGGTATTAGATTTTCAATTTTTGTTCGAGCGAAATTTCAATGGTTGTCTAGACTGAATGATTCATTTCTGCGTTCATCAAGTTTAAAATAAAAAATAACTAATTAAATTCCACTTACTGAGAACTAAATTATCAATTTTGTTTTAACCATCAATAGAATCTGGACCTGGTCATTGACCTTCAAATTATATTTTACAACATTTCAAATGCAAGAATCAATTAAAGTCGTTTTATCAACATCGGTTACGATAGTGATCTTGGGGATGATTATATTCCTCCAGAACGCAGGTATTCAATTTATTCACACATTTTAATTAACAATGATTGCTAAATTTCTAGGATACAAATTCTATATTTAAATTTTAAATTATTTTAGAAGACTCATTTAATACAAATTAGAAGTTAGGCATTCTACTATGATATATAACACTTGTAGCAGGAAGAAAGATCGAGGTATTTTATTATTTATTATTGATTATTTCATCAGATATCTATTTCACTGTTTGAAGAATCAATTCTCCTTCGTTATGTTTCATTCTAGAAATTTTGCATTAAAAGTTTTCGCTGCACAATATCAATTTACTATTGGGTTTTGAGTAGAAGCTCGGGAAAATTCAGAAATCTGTTTGATATATAATGATTGTAAGCTTTTACCCAAAATGAAATTGTGAATTGACATTGTGCAGCGGAAACGTTCAATGCAAAATTGCTGGAATAAAACATAACACAGGATAATTGATTCTTCAAACAGTGAAATAAATATCTGATAAAATGATTAATTATAAATAATAAAATACCTCATTCGTTTTCCCTGCTACAAGTGTTATATATCATAGTAGAATGCCTAATTTTAATTTGAAGTGAATAAGACTTTTTAAATAATTTGATATATATATATATATATATATATATATATATATATTCAATGCAAATTAATACATTGTGATGTATATTCTGTGGTAGAAATAGCACTGCGATCCTCAACTTATACTAATATGTGATAATTTACTGTTAAATTAATTGGAATAGACGATGAATATATATTGCACCTCGGATATAAAATACAATGAACTGTTGATTGTTGGTTCATATTGAGAGCAAGTTTGGCTAACGATATTATAATTATTAGCTAAAATGCATCATCAGGCGTAACAAATCTCATTACAATGGCATTAGTATTGCTGTTCACGTTTAATTGCACAAAATACATTTTCAGCTATATTGTGTGTTATGGTTTGGCTAAGGAAGATATATTCAATGACACGTAGCAATGTTGGTTCTGAAGTATTTATGTAGATGGCCATTCCAATTGTTCAAAAAAGATTGCTTGTTTGAACATATAATGCCACCGTGGTTGTGTATATATATCTATACATTTAGCATCTCACCATATTCAAAATTTCAAAATGTTTCGAGCATAACTCAGATCTTAAATTTCAAGAGTCCCTCAAAACAAAAAAACTTATTTCAATAATTATGTTATACATAGCTACAGAATGAATGTAGTAATATTACTGGTTTCTACTCCTACTTGACCTAGATTTGTATCACTGCATTCATTTAGTAAATATCTATAATTTTGTTTTATATAATATTTATTGATGAGAAGGCAAATTCAACCACAATGAAATCGAAAGGACTCTTGAAAATTCAGATCTGAGTTATTATCGAAACAATGAAATTTCGAATATAGAGAGCTGGTAAATGTGAAGATATACATGTACTACCACGGTGGCAATAAATGTATTTACTGGAATGTACAATCAATTATTCCCCTCATAAGGAATATCTGACTCATGCAAACCATAACACGTGAAAATCATTGCACCAGCAGTTGTGAACATTTGTTAGTGTCAAATAACATCAGAAAGCCAAATATATGATAGAATAGAATAGAGGTACGCGAAAATAATTCTTAAAAGTTATCAAATATGGTGTTTTGTTTCCATCTTACGTGTGACCATAACAATTGGACGCGAGCGGATGTATTTCGGGTGCTTCTGACACTGTTCTTGGCAAACCGCAATAAACGAGTGTAGAAGAGTGTAACATTATCAGCGAAATGTGTTCTTGAAATACTCACTGCTGCTCTTCATGTTGAAGTCGGTTTTCTCCCTCACTTGAAAAAATTTTATTCACATTGTAATAAAACGCCCGATGCAATGAAATCGTATGATGTCATTCTAAGTCACACACTTAGAAAAATTTATGGATTATAGTTTTTTGAATCGTCGGTTTCTGAGCAATAAACTGATTCAACTATCCAAAATGTTCGAAAGCCGTGAGACGTTTCTAATGTGAATGCTTATACCTTCACAGAAGCGTTAGCTAGATGAAACTCACTTAACTGCGGGAAAACGAATCTTGCTCAAATGGTTACAGGCAAACAACGAAAGTTCGTTCTTTTCTAAATGTTCCACCATTTTTGCAGTAATCGTTCGCTCAAAATACGTTTGATACCGATACAGCGGTTTGAAATGACAGAATGTTAAGACACCAGAACGGTAGCCAACTTGAATAATGGTTGTTATTCGTTACAGTTCCAAGTCAGTTGGTGCCAATTAAGCTTGGAGCAAACAAACAAACATATCACAATATGGTTTATACAGTTGCTTAGGGCAGCTCTTGATCAGCATCGCAGTCATCTCCTTCTGCCCGTCGAGATTTTTGTACATTTGATTTCCCTAAATGCTGTGCAGCTATCGTCAGAGTAATCATTAATTCACTCAAAGTCAGTCCATCTACCTAAATGTTTATGAGTTGAATAGGACAGGTGGAAACCTCCTGCATATTTGTCTGCAAATTGATCAGAGTTCTATCACACGGATTAAAGACAACCAAACGACATTTTAACAAAAACGTCACGGTTTGATATTGTTTCTGTCATTGTGAATCGATATAAAAGAACCAGACTGTGGTGAATCTAAAAGATCAAATGCGATGGAAATGATTGTTCATGGCCTCGAATTGAGTAAATAAATTGCTTTTCCAATTTTGTTGATTGTGTCCATGAATTATCTCTGCTCGTAGCTTTATGAAAATTTCAGGATATTACATCTAGTTCTATCCATTTTAAGATCGACTCCGTGTGTTATTTAGTGTTCGTTCACATACACATCAGCGGCTAACTTTCTAAGTCGGAGTTATCTATTTGTACAGAACTGGTGTATTGTAATGCGGCAAACAGAACGCGTTTGTTTACTGTTTTGACCCGTTTTATTGCGTCAAGTTTTCGCACTACGTTATAAACGTAATCAAATACTAGTATATCGTGATCGTGTCATACGATGTGTGGTTTATCGACAATATATTCTAGAGTAGTAGGATCATGTGTGTTTATTGTTTCCGAGGAGATATTTTAGTCATATCCGTCTGTACGAGTTATTCTTTAAACGTAGTTATGAGTGGGTGCGTAATGGAAGCCATTTGGAAGTTGATGTTCAAGTGATTGTGATACATGATCGTCCAGGCTGTAAAGCTGGAGAAGTATATATCATTCGTTATTATTATTTCAATCTCGTGCTGCATTGCCACATACTGTAACACATCGAGCAGATGATTTAATATGGATTTGCCTCTGAACAACGACAGATCACTCTAATAATGTAATTTCCCAAAGCAATGAGAGTTGAGCAGCGTTACAATCTTCGTTTTTGACTCTCACTATATATATTGTTTCAAGTAGAGTTCTACTCTAACACCAATCAACTAAAATGTGATTTCGGAACATGCACATGAGAAACGAGTGCTTATCATTACACTGTGATGCATGCAACTGCGTTTCTGTTATGGCGACCATATACGGCATCGTTTGATTACAAAGCCTGAATAGATTGATTAGTTTGTTAGCTAGACTGTTTGCCTTCGTATACTTGCATTTAATGGCTTTTTGCGAGAATGATGACGACATATAAATAGTCTAAATCTGAAGTAGATATAACTTAATACAGTACGTTTTCAGTATATTTGCGTATACGCAGTTTCCGATCAAATACTTGACTCCTTTGAATTTATGTGAGCTCAATTTCTCTGTTAAATTGAAAGAAGAAGACTCATTTGAAAAATTCCCACAGCTCAACAAGTTTTGCCGACCATTCTAGCTAATTCCATATTTAAAATTTGTGATAAAACGTTTAATCAATGAATTACTTTTGTAAATCTGTGTTTGAAAAACTATGCAAAACTGATGACATTACGACAATACTGCAATTGCAATGACAATTCTGATTTTTGATCATGAGATGAAACCACGAGACGCGAAACACGTGAGTGCTTGCATTTATGTTTTGTGATTTCATTCAATAAACTTGAAGTTCGTGTGATTTCTCGTGCGTGGAATGTCAAAAATGACAAGTGGAAGCTATATTGATGAAAGTAAAATCATCACATGCTAGAACTCACAACTCAGAGAGTTTTATGGTAGAAAAAGCAGTAAGCTTAACATCAACCATAAAATGACTAGGCATTTGGAGTAAAAATATAAAATATCTCAAACATCAATACGGATAGTCACACAAAGTATTCATCGTTATATACTTATCAAGTTTAGAAGGAATAACCGCAACAGATTCCGAGTGCATGATTTCTTCAGTCAAAATATTCCAAGTGATTCAAATTCTTACTTAGATATAATTACGACGAATATCCAATAGAGAATTCGGAAAGCATTTGAATGTTCTCGTGTTCATGCAAGGCTATTGGGTTTTAACAAGTGTTTAAAGGGTTGGTTTTCAGTGTGCGAGATTTTGAATGCAAACAGGAGTTGACTCCGTATACGTCGTTGGGCAAAATCATGTAGATTCAGTTTCAACATTCTCTCTTAATAGCATAAATTACATCATCAACAGCAGTTGAAATGTTTCATGATAATCCTCTTGATTATGATCATCAAATTAAGCATCAGCCTCATCATCACCATCGTTACAAACATCATCACCATCATGCACAGCGTTCGCATCGTGAGCTATAACATAAAAATCATCATTTTCTTTTTCATCATTATGTCCGTCATACTTACCGTTATAATCTTCACAGGTATTTCAGTCAAACTCATCATGATCATCATCCTCATAACCATCATTAACATCATTGTCGTTAATTTCAACAAAATCTTCACCATGTCCATCAGCAATATCATATTAATTTTCATTATAAACTTTATACCTCTTCTCTACTTTATCCTCCTCCTCATGTCTTGCATCTTGTCCATCATGATTAACATCAACGTCATGCCCATAATTGAAATTATCATCATTTTCATTTGTACCTTCAGCATCGTCATCAACCTAATTCTCGATATTATCCTCATCACATACAGTATCACGATCACAATCGTCTTTACCAACATCGGTAAACTTTCCATCATGTTCACCATCATCATCAGCAGCAGTATCCTAGTCATCATGATTATCATCTCTATCCACAACTACTTGTTCATCGGCACACAACACAAACAGAATCATTCGCATCTCCAAGTACATGGCCGTGATTATTGTCCTAGTTGCCATAACGATAATCCATATAACCATAAATATCCGCATCATATTTAATCATCATCTGAACGATATTTTGAATTCATGAAAAATAAATGTTTGTAAAAATCGGGGAAAAGCAGTTTATTGGTAATGTTCCGTTTCTGACGCAGAAGCTTCTTCATACCAAGGTTGTCAGTAGGTACGGAAATAGGTTTTATCAGAAGTCACTGTTACACTAAGCGTCAAATTGAACGCTAAATGAAATTGACGAAATACCTAGCACCAAACAATAAAGAAGATTGACAGTCAAGTGTTAATATATCTGGCAATAAAGTGGAAATAAGTAGAATCTTCAATAACGAAGGTATACGCGAAACTTATAAAAGAATGAAAATGTTCCTATCATTTTTGAAAGCATATTCAGTTAAAAACAACCTCAATAGGCTTGAAAAAAATGCTGTAATGGTTGCTTAGTAGCACATATCGAGTAAACTTCAAGAGAACGGAGTACTAAGAGTAAGCAACAGACAATATGAATGGTATGCACCACACAAATCTGGTGATTATGTAATCACTCCTCAGATATTCCGCCGTAGTGTGAAGGTGCTGCGTACATTAGCGATGACTGCATTCGAACGGTTGAAGCGACATTTTGAAAAGTATGACAACATGAACAACATCATTCGCAATCGAACGATATGAAAGTCGTCACGGTCGGTCAAATAAACCCTGAGTGACGAGTGGTTGAAATGTACCGGTTAGCACAAAATCGACTGATATATCAGAGCGAATTGACAACCTGGACAGACAGGTTCGAGGATCAGAATTGTGATAGTTTGTTTGCTTGTGTTTCGTTATTTGTTTTATGCGTACTGAACGCCTTTGACCGACCGGATTCTCTTATGTTGTGGGATTTGCGTGTGAACCCTATGAGTTTTTTGCAGCTGACTCCAAGGATAAATCGAAACAAAATCGATCTACATGCGTGCAACGCGTGTGTGGTTTTTTGTTGGTCAGATAAAATGGAAATGTAATGATTGGCTAGATGTTTGCCACATGCTACTTGTTGACCTAAAATGACTAGAAGCAATCATTTCGACCTTTCTACCCCCACACGCTACACTAACTGAACACGTTCTGTAAACTGGTCATAGCCTGTAACCTAATAATGTGTTATTAGTTCAGCGTGGTTGGAACCGTAAATTAAATGACTTCACATAGAGGCAGTTCACAATGCGAGCTGATATGTCCGTAATCTGCCTTCCAGTGAATAAAAATTATCGTGCTGCACACCTTGTATGCCCACGGATTACACAAGCAAGCTATTCCGTTAGAATATGTCATTCCCACTTTAACGGAACAAACACGATTGAGAAATTTCTCAGGTTGCATGGTGGTGGTTCCTCAATTGATCATGATCTCTCCAGTCTACCATAACGAGATCAGTAACCTTCATGGCCTTTAGAGTTCTTAGCCAGCTTAGGATTTGTCAGGCAAATGCTATTTACACCTTAACTCCGTCCGTACAGACAGCCATGGTTTGACGAAGATTCTGTTTTAAAAGTGGAACGTTGGCAATAAACAACTCTATCCAATTCTTTGAAAACATCTTTCCTGTGAATAGCGTTCCAGATCGGACACAAACATGTTCCAATACACTACTTATTTTTAATAATTTTAAAACGTTTTCTCAATAAAACGTGTTTGCTTATGCACTCATGCACAACTTAAAGTAACAAACTTTACGTTTAGCAATCAATTTGAATTATCTTATCTGACCATAGCAAATGCTGTTTATCAAACACTTAGAATAGTAGAACAATTGTATCATTTTATATAAAACATACTACTGACATTTTGCTAGTAATCAACAAAAATCCAACCGATCGACCCATCGCTGAAACTTCTGACGTGCACCCCGAAGAAATACGCAATCCATTTACAATGCCAACGGCAATAGACCTACGAACAACGGAAGAACCGTTTGACGGTAAATTTTTTGCAAAGCGTTATTATATATTTCCAAATAGGATAACTTACTTAGGGATACATGAATCAACAATTTAATATTGACAAAAAGCACACACGTTCAGAATTACCATAGCATAGTAATTATCACAGTTCGTGAAAAAGAAAAAAACACACCGTTCTGTTGAATACCTACAACCGGCTAATACGCAGGTGTCGCCAAATCGATGTGTAACAAATATTGTTCCATCTTTAAAATGAATATCTCGAAATGGGGAGCTGTAACATTAGCGTCGGGCAGCTCATTCATGACAACACTGTTGATAACAGTCAAGAATCAAGATTTTACCGTAAAAAAGCAATTGATTCACAAGTACAAATGTGTGGGACAGCTATGTAAATAAAAATGATGCAATCCCAATTATATCGATGCATATGGTTTTTTCCGGTTCATATGGGGTCAATAGACAAGGCTGATAATGGAGTGCTCCTTTAATATGAGCATCCATTTTCGATTTGAAATCATTTATTGTAGGAGCGTTCCCAATATCTTGCGATAGTAAATTCCACAGAGCGCCAATACACACCGAGAAGAAATGACGACTACAATCGCTGAATAACCGCATATAGATTTCGACTCACGATATTCAAACACATTCTAATGGCTCATTCGAGGTATGAGATAATGTATTTATAGATATCAAATCACAGGATTTGAGCCATTACTGTATAACACTCAGTGAACTTGAAGAAATATTGTTCGATGATTTCAATGAAATTTCCATATCTCAAGTGTTTTGATTCAAACATGAGATTTTGAATAGTGTAGCGACATAGTGGTTGAGTAATAATTTATGCAGGTAATGAACGTTTTGGTCGAAAACCATTCAGGTACAAAAACAATGTGTTCCAGTTTGAAACTTTCACAAAATTGTCATACTCTGAATTTGAATCTCTCGATGGTTGCGGTATTAATGGAGAGTGCTTCACTCAAAGCTTGCTCATAACCATCTGAAAAATTGGAAAACATTATGAGCATTAAAAAAGCTCTTCAATCTGTCCACTTATGTTAAATCGTGGTGGGCATTAGCCCATATCGTAAGGTGTGGAACTGTGATGAACGCGGGACAGAGTTCCACCCAGGGTAGAGGATTTGTAGCTTTTATCAGAGCGAACCTGGTTTCCCGTTATTCAATTCTTCTGTTTTCGGGATCTTATATGTTAATCATTCAAAAATCATGTTACTGATGAGTAGTAAATGACACGTGATTTATGACTAACGACTGCGTGGTGATTTTTCTAATCAACTTTTCAATCACATAAATAAAATTGATACACCTCATCTTCGGGAACTGCTATAGCGTAAACGGAAATTAAGAATTTCGAAAAGAAACATGATTCTTCGCGTTCAGGTACGATTATATACGAGGTTAATTGGCCACATTTACCGGGCTATTTCCGTGGGTGTGTCATTGTGTTAACTGAATTGATCGGCCATCCAAATCTTGATTCAAACAAACCTATTCAACAAATACGTTAATAGCTGGAATATGTTACCTATATTACCTTTTTCAAAAGTTATATAACGGAATTTGATGACCTATATTTTAGAAGCGCAAATCGCCTCAAAGTATCTGAAAGACGTTCACATCAGCGAATTCGAGTTGAAATTCAACACAAAACTTATTGATTTGCGCAAAGAATTGACAACCATCACCAAATTGGCTGTTAACGTCGAGAGACTTTCACCGATTTCTACCCGCAAGAGTGATTCGTCAAATTCGACTAAAATTTGCGAAAATGTAAGTCACTAGCTTCATTTAAAGCCTACGAATTTCACATTGATGAAATCGTTCTAGACTAATTTTGGATATTAATTTAATTAGATTCCCTTTGTGGTGTTCTTTGCTGTTCTGTGGTGCTTTATGGACCGTGTCAGGAAACGAGATGAGCAAGATCTATAAATTAAATCCATTATAACATTGTGTTCTCCGAAAACAATCACCAAAGCGCACGAACATTAAACTTTCCAGTGTCAAACCGTTTTTCAAAACTTTATAGATACAAATGCATTTTTTAATTATTTCTGCAAGGGTAAGGAGTACGTTTTATGCTGAAACAATCAAACGTTCGTCTCTATGTGTTAATCGTCGAAACGTATTTCAACAAACCACAAATCTCTCCAAAGGTGCTGAAATGAATTACAGTATGTTGGGAACTGTTTGAAGTAGCAGTAGTTTTCTTCAATACCAACATGTCTCACAACTCAGAGCTTCATGTCAATTTTATCAACTAGCTCACCTAATGCTCGAATCAATGGAGAGATAACTGCTGCCTATTGTAATTGGAAGACGATACAACGAATCAGACATCTGTGTAATTTCTATGTTCAAATTGCAGTTTAAATTCTCCATTTAATTTGGCCGCTAGAAATTATAATTAATTTTGCTTTTCTGATTTTTGCCGACTCGTGTAACGGATAAATTACAAGTGATTAGGCTGCATGGAAACACAATATTATTTATTATAAAATCAGTAAAATTAAATTAAAATGTATGGTTGATCGAGTCGATCGAGTTATTAAAATAATCTTTCTGCATTCTCAATATTCATTTATCAGAAATCTAAAATCGAGTAAATTTTCCTCGACAGGGTTATATAGACTACAAATCCGAAAATTGGTGCGTTTTAATCTGGCAAGTGAAAGGAGATCACGTGAAAATATCCTGTGGTGAGACGATTCTTGACGAGAAATCGGGAGCAACTTTCACGCTTGGCAGTCACGAGTGTATAAATATGGGATTCTGGACAAACGGATTGCTGTATCCTAACACAACGTATCAGTATGTCATAAAAACCTTGAAATAGTTGGTAAAGTTTTAAGTACTCCTCCGGAAGAACTTTCCATTGTTTTTCGTTCTCTGTAAGTGAAAGGTTGACAATTAATCGTTCAATATGTGATTTGTTGCTTTTCAAAAAATCTGATTATGCTTCGGTGAAAAGAGTCCGTAATGGGTATGAGCTTCAAACTCTCATGATAATAATCAAAGCTTCCCATCTTTTGTCAGATGAAAGATCGAAGAATGCTCACAGTAAAACTATTGGTGGATTTTACGGGAACGATTAAAGGATACATACAATTACCGACGCAAAACCACTTTTTGTGCTCGACAAGTTTTTTTATAATTGACGTTGCGTTTTGTATAATTGAGTATTTTTTAATTTAATCAAAGATGTAAATACGATTAAAAATACAATCGGAGTAAATTAGACCACAGTGAAGCAAATTTGAGTTCCTTGAACTTCGTTGTGATAAGTGGATAATTCTTTCCAGGTTAAGTGGAATGTGGAGTGATTCCTACAGATTTGAAGCGCGGAATAATTTTTCCTACTTATTAACGTAGAAATCGCTTCGATAATTCTAATCACAGACCCATTACTCTGTTACCTATGATTTCAAAATTACTTGATCGACTTATTGTTGACGATCTATTGAAACATTTCGAGAATAATCAGTTGCTTATGGAGAACCAGCATGGATTTAGACGAAATTATTCCTGCTTGTCTAAGTTACTGGTAACGCTAGGTGATTGAACAAAATCGGTAGATGAAGAACAAGCAATACATGCGTGCTATTTGGGTATCTCAAAAGCATTCGATCGCGTTGACCATATTTTACTACTGCAGGAGCTTGAAAAGCTTGGCATCACTGGAAAGTCGTTTACATGGCTAAATGACTACCCAACCAA
Source organism: Atriophallophorus winterbourni (assembly GCA_013407085.1). Lineage (NCBI taxonomy): Eukaryota > Metazoa > Platyhelminthes > Trematoda > Plagiorchiida > Microphallidae > Atriophallophorus > Atriophallophorus winterbourni. Next base: position 55,414 of record JACCGJ010017590.1, read on the forward strand.
TCGCACTACCTAGGTACGTGTTCATGGTGCATAATCAAACCAAATATCAGCAACTAGTGTAGTTTTCCAAGGTTTAGTCCTTGGTCTGATACTTTTTTCTGGTTTATGTCAATGAAGTACCGGAAATTGTTCGATGAAACATTTCGTAATTTGCGGACGACATAAAGAATTGGCGCAGCATACGTATTTCAAAAGACCGCCTGCTATCAGAAAACGATTTGGGCACGCTTCACAGCTGATCGTTGAAGAACAAACTGCCGTTTAACTTTAACGAATGCAGGATCATGAATGCGAGGAATTGAGTAGAGTACACATATGATGTAGGTTAGCATGTCCTTGAAATTTGCAGAGATGAAATAGATTTACGTGTCTGGATATGATCCAGTTTAAAACATCACTTCAACTTGACTGTGCTCCTGGAAAAGTATCAACTGTCCTAAATCTACACAAACGGGTATCTAGGAAAGTTTCGCCCGAAATATTCACAGGGATCAAGAATACATACTTGAAACCAGTTACGAAATACTGTGTGCAGTCATGGTCTCCGTGGCTCAGGAAGAGTGTAGTACTTATGCAGCGTATCTATCACAGCTCAACAAAACTAGTTCTCAGCATCCGAAACAAACCTTATAAAGCAAGGATAGCTCAACCGAGTCATTTCGACTTTTCCTATCGACGAATCAGAGAAAACCTAATCTAACTTTACAAAATATTCCATACCCCGAACCATCGATAGAAGAAGTTATCGGACATTTGAATATGTGCTGGTCATACCCCATTCCCGCCTTGACTGTAGAAGGTATTTTTACTCTTTCCGTGTCTGTTTTACTTAGAACAATCTACCTTAAACCGTGGCTCACTACACTAGCATGCATGAATTTAACACGAAATTAGACGAATGTTTGTTGCATTATTCGTATCCCGAACACTTACTGCTCAATCTACTTCCTTATCTTGTGCATACACTTAAATTTCAATTCTTACCATCCTATGGATTTTGTTTATCTTGTACTTTTTTGGACCATTAAAAACCTTGAATTACCCTGAATTACAGTGAGATTTAATATCATGATCCTGATACCAGGTCAAATTGAGTTTGAGTAAAGGAAACACGATTTTCGTTATCGAAATATCGATACGTCGAATACTCTTTAAAGCATGGAACGTTCAATTTGAGCAAAATGAAAATATGCAGTCGGTTGTAAGTTTGTTTTGGGTCTGCCTCTCGATCCCGTCAATGTATGCTTGAAACGAGTCGCAATGTTCAATATTTCACGGTGCGTTGCACGGTGAAATTTCGATCCTTCTTACCGATATGTAGTAGAAGCACCACCGTTTTATTCTGTCTGCCTGTTGTTCCATAAGAATACAACACTAATTCCTGCTTCTACCCAAATTGAAGTCTGTACACAATATCGGACAGGATACATCGGAATTTATTTAAGAGTTTCGTAATACTACATGCCGTTTTCTGTGGATGTCGACGGTCAAGTCTTACAATAGTCATTTCAAAACGCCATTAAACAATCAGTTGAAAACTTTGTAAAGTGATGACATCTAACTTTGGTGACAGTGTATTAATAGAGAGCACATTCTCTTTATGCCGCATGTATTCACACCACTCATTGTGTTACTGTATTTGACAATGATATAGTAATGATACGATTGGAATAAAATTGGTCCATAACAATATTATCGTTCTATTTGTCACAGGATTCAACTTGTGTCCGATTTGAACAAAACAATTGGCGAGCCGATATCATACACAACGGTGATTCACAGTAAGACAACAAAGCTACTTTAATCACAAAGTTCCCCTATTGATAAATAATTTTAAAATGTAACACATCTGTTTATATGATGAAAATAAATCATATATAAAAAGATGCGCACATGTAACCCACGTGCAGGTTCCAACTAGTTGAACATGACCAGTAAGTGTGTCTGTATCTCTGTGATTGGTTGAGTATTACGCATTTCTTTGTTAGATATCAATTGTCGTAGTTTATATTTGAATGAATTGAATTTTGTTTATTAGGTACCCGCGTGTTCGTAATGTTATTAAACACCAGTGTTGGATAATGTTGGCACGATAAACCTTTTTTGATCACAGGTAGCCTTCCAACAGTAGCTTATTCGCTCAACTTGTTTACCTTCTCTGCAATGTTTCAAAAGATACGGGTCTTGATTATAGTGTGCCTACCTAATGAAAGCAAATAACACGGAATCGATTTCGATGTGTTTAATTTAAATGGGTGCAAATGAGCATTTTCTTATGACCATCGGTTTTTACCTCACCTACATGATTCAAGAATCAAGATTTCACTGTAAACATACCAATCGCTTTACATATACCATTGGATGACATATATAAACTACAGATAATGCAATTAAAAATTAATGGGGTGTGGAGTTTGTGTGGTTTTTATGAGGACAATATACATGGCCGATAGTAAAGTGCTATTTGATATAAGCATCCAGTTTCGATTTAAAATTACAGACCATAGGAATTTTCACAATAATCTGTGATTGTGAATTCTACATGAGGCAAATACCTACTGTGAAGAAATGACGTCTACAATTGAGTCGGCTTTGCAGTATAACGAGACAACTTGAATGACTGTGTTTATTCTTAGGCGAACTGACTTCTATCACGAGAGAGATAGTGATTTTCTATCCGCAGTATTTTATATTGTATGATCATGTTGCTGCATATTCTTTTTTGTGCAATATCGGTCATTCTTAGCACGGCTATTTGCTCTTAATATTGGATGTGCTGCATCCTATCAACTAGTTTCCTCGCTTGTTGGTAATTTTCATCCAGAAATTCAATGTCTTCGCAGCCAAAGTGTACAAGCTGGGATCATGTATTCTATCAGTGTGTGCATGTATTTATTTAAAATGCAGGGAGAGTTTTGGAAGAGAACCACTAAACATTCTCATCAACATTCATGATATACAGCTTGTCCTGTTGAAGACTTCATGGCAATGAACATTCGGTTTCAGATTATTAGTGATCCAGATACCGAAATCCTTCTCAGCGCTGGTCCATATCAAATTTTCATGACTAAGATAACATGTTTGTTTGGATTGGCGCTCCAGTTACAACATTTATATTTGCGTATGTTGATAAGCACCCATTTTCTCCATTCGGACGGAAACGCAGCTGTATGCAGTTTCCAAATAAAAACCTGTTTGACTTATAACATTGAGGTGAGGTGAGATAAATCGAACATACAGATGTAATTTTCGTTTTCGTTTTTCTATTCTGACCTTACTACTCCGGGCATAGCGCTGGTCAATAACGTAATCTTTAAGGGTTCCGGTCAATTCCATTTATATTTTCTCGAAAAAGGAACACGAAAATCGTCCACAGCAACTGCATTAGAAACATCTTGAGAACATGCAATGTAGCGTCTTTGCTTGACTTTGCGCTCTAACGTTTCCTGTATCGGTGTTCAAGACGTTTTTCTGGTACAGCAAGTAAAACCTTACTCTATGATACCATTTCGCCCTGGCATTCATGTTACACTTTGTTACCCATCATGGTATATCGTGATATATAAGGCCGTTTGAGTCGTGATCTGCCTTTATTAAGTACGCATTCAGCGGTACGTTCTCGATATCAGGTTCAAATTCCAGTGTGACCTATAGCAATGAAGGTTTGCCCAATATGAGCTGAAGTTGAGTGGCTAGTTAGACTAGTCATTTTGTCTGCGATTACATGTTTAATTTGCATTAGGTGTAAAAGTTGAGACCATTTCTCGAGTTCGTGTTTGCAATCGAACAGGCTTTCTTGGGACTTGTACATATCGCACTCAGCGCGTATGCGGAGTTCTTACTGTGTATCGGGAAGTCACAATTTTGGAATTTATAGCATTTTGGGCTGGACGTTTTGAGTCAGGTACAGCAGCTTTGAAGTGTACAGCTGAGATCTACCGTAACATCATATTCCTTCAAGAATTTTCTAATTCCGTGGTCGTTTTAACTGATTCCAAAAACGTCATTATCAATGCTTTTTCTATATTTTTTCACAACAATAACCTCATACTCAGATTCTTTCATTGGTTTTGCCTGAACCGTTGTTTTGATAAGATGGTTTACATCATTGATCACTTGTGTATCCACATGAATTACCAATATTTTCTCGAGATATCGAAGGCTCAAATCCAAACTAGCATATCTATTTTCCATTTTGGATTCGAAAGGATAGGCACCGTATGGATTTAGCTATACAATGAACACTTCCACAGCAGGCGCCTGGAACCTTTTCATTATTTATTAATGCTATTGACTCAGGGGATAACGTGCGGTCACAATTACAATGGATTTCACCCATACACAGAAAGCACGTTGTGGCTTAACTCGCAGTACAAACCTAAACCAACTGTATCATGCCAACGCTAATTGCTAACCGTTCTTTCACTGTTTCAAGCGCATGCGTATCCTGATAATACATCCTTCACATGACGAGTGAAAATAACAAAATAACGTTGTAACATGGAAATACACGCTAATACATTTCTTCAATCAAGTACAGTTTCGATTTCTATCACAAATGTAGACCCAATTTTATAAATCACGCGGTGGGACACAAAAGCCAGAACCCATAAGTTGAGTGTAAGTGCGTAGAATGTAAAAACGCTAAACCGTGGTCCTGTCCAATTTGTATAACCATCTCTCCACCGTTGGAACGAAAATATCGATTATTCGGCACTGGTATGGCAGCTGCTGACAGTACAAAAATAAATATGGTTTCTAATAATTCTCACTAATATGCAATTACATAAAACACACACGCTGCGTCATGTTTGAACTCATCAGGTAGAGACGATACGATTCGGATCTGCATGCCTGGATTATGAGTTCAGTTTGATGGAAAAGCATTGAAATATTGATACTTGTGTCATTCGCCTTGAACGCGAATGTTATTGAAACCATTGATCGTACCACAATGTTTAACCATGCATTTTTTGTCTCTAATTTTTTTTCTTCATTTATAAAATATCTGATTACATTGTAGAACATTTGTTGGCTAGAAACCGGTTTGGCTGAGCAGTTACTTGTGCATTTTTACCTAGTACATATTGATAAGAATCGCAGTGTGATGCACTAAGTTGCTTTAAAGTTGAAGTTTAGTTGAAACATTTTCGCTCTATCCAGGTAACTAGGAATTGTTTTACGGTCTTTAGTATGTTGTTAGCCTCTGTCGGTCGAAGTCTACCATGGATGTTAATCAACATCGCATGATTTTTTCATGTTCTAAATTTTTGAATGAAAAATCAGTCAATTTCCAAGAGGACCGTGTCTTTAGCAGCGTTCACGACGATAGACAATACTCGGAAGATCGACAGCAGTTGCACACTGATGGCTTGCTCTACAATTAGCAAACAAGAGCAGAATCTGATTCTACCAACTAGCAGACGACGCTTTAACATGTGCCTCCAAAGTAAACAGTCGCAAGCAAGTTATTCATAGCTCATATGTTCTATCTTGAACAGGTCTATTCACAACAAATGCGATCTGTCCCATGAAAGACTCCCTGATGTAATTCACCATGTTATAGAACCTTTTTGTCTGCACACGTGAATCAGTCACCGTCGGCGGGACTGTCTTACTAAGATGTACATGCTCTGTTGATCTACTTCAGATAAAACTCTAGCATCTGTTGCTTTTTCAATCGCAATTTGTTCACGATACGGCGGCTGCTTCGTAAATAAAAACCATAGAGCTTCCATTTGCCCCTTTATTGAATGCCTCAGTTTTTATAACCGAACTGTATTCTGCATCATAAGGCTTGGAACCCATGCCTCGAAGTAAACTATACATATTTACCTTATCAAACCGGTTGAATAGAATTTCTGTTCTATGCATTTTTACGTGATTTCTGAACTGATCAGTAGGCAAACATATCCCGTTTTACTATCTATGTTATTTTTATTTCGCATATTATTATGTGGTTTCTGTGAAGCTGTGCTTTTTAGACAATTAAGTTGAATTGAATGGAATTAAATCGACTTTCTCAAGCACGCACTATATAACATCATCATAGTGTCTCACGGTCAATTTGTGGTTGCTCTAGATACGAAAGTTCAATTGATTCAAAATGTCAACTGCTCTGACTATCCGTTTATCCGAGTTCTTGTCTGGTCTTCAGTGAATGTTGATAAATAACCAGAAAATCTTTGTGAAATTTTGGTTCTTTGGATTTTACCAAAACTGTAATTGAACAAATGAAGTAAATTTTTTCAAACACTTTTGCAGTTAATCAAGTTACTGAACAGTACTTTGGAGACGTCGTCGTGGGTGAGACAGAGCTGCAATTCAATAGAAAGCTTACTGATTTGCGGAAGGACTTGTCACTTATCAATTACTCAACCAATCACCTATCGATGTATGTTCAGAAAGTTAACTTGAACTACGGTTTGACTGGAGTTTCAGAGAAAACTGGCTCCGACTGTGTAAATGTGAGTCATTTTCCATAGCCCTACAGATCCCCACAAGAATGTCTGAACGATTATTTCTTATTTATATCTAAAGCCGTTCCTTAGTGTTTCGGTAACTACGCCTCGAGCCGGAAAAATGTTGGATGTGGACATGCAATATTAACATGTTTCTTTTAAGCCGAAGTTTGTTAGTTGGTACAGTTCACAATGGTAAATTTTGTAACTGCTAAGATCACATACATTTCTGTTAGTCAGTACCGAATTTGGACTAATACTGCTTGTGTGTTGTAATAACATAAATATCAAATTGTATTATGAAATGCTTGTAAATCCCAATTCAATTTACGAAAAGCTTATTTGCTTGTATCCCCGCCGCACACACCAAGTGACCGGTTCCGTGCTGTTTGCCATCACGAAAACATGAAAAACATCCGATTCAGCCAACCTTGAGGTGTGGATGTACAAATTGCGCTCGTATACATTCCGGTTCTTATTCCTCGCACTGTTGTCGGTTCTAGACGGTTGTTTTAGAGTTGAACTTGTCTCAACTTTCTCATTCGAAATATACTAATTTCAAGTTCAAGAAACGTGAATTTTGAAAATCACAATTTTCCGGTTTCAACCAAACGTAACCTACGCACACAACATTGCTTCATAGAGAGAATAACGCAACAACTCAAATACCCTCAGGAATATCTCGTCATCTCGAATATGCAGACAATTGTGTTCACATTTTTGGCTCAAAACTCACACAACTACGCCGATTTATGTAAAAGTGTAAGCCTTTTAGTATCCGTTGGACGCACTGAATCGCATGCGTTTGTTTTTTCACGCTACCGGCAGCACCCGAGCGATAACGACCGCTTATGATAGTTTATCGACTCGCTCTCGCAAATTTATCACCATGACCGATAACGTGACGTAAACGTTTCTGACACCAAAGCATGTAAAATGTGCAAACTTTGTAGAAAGCTGTCTCAGATTGCGTCAAGTTAAATTATAATTGTGTTATTATTCAGATTCATGCGAAATGTGACCAACCTTCATCATTTAAATCAGTGACTCCAAGTGATCATGACAAATTACCGGACATCTGGTAAATATGTAATCCATGCAAAATGAATGAATATAGTTATTTTTCAAGCGCTAAAAACTCTCATTCGATTGGGATACACGCGTGTTTCCTGCAAAGGCGAACCTTGAACGACAATAAAATGTCCTACTGTATTTTCAATCATTTGGTGTCAGAAAGTGCCGAATCCAGGCAAAACGCATAAAGCAATCGACGCTTTCTAGGTCGGCGAATACACTGCAATTTTTTCTCTGTCTGCCTCAAAAATGAAATCTCTGAGATGGTGTTACACAAATGCTTTCCAGGCAACCTAACTGACTTTTATTTACCTCCGACTGAACATCTTTGGATTTGATTGCGATACAGAAACCTAGTCGAGTAATTCCGCACAAGACTGTGAACTTAACATCCCTTACACGATGATTTACAGAAAAGCTACAGCAACAAACGTTTGCGATGTCCTCATCTACATACATGAAAGCATCAGTGGTACTATATGTTTCTCCCTGAGTTTGATGATGCAGACACATTTTGCTGCTCTATTGACCTTCATGATAATCGTTTGTACCTCTAAGCATTAAATTATTGCCCCTTTAATCATCTTCCACTGAAACTGTTCTTTTTATTGCAATATGTTTTGTACGTAAGCTACTTTACTCACATTCCCTCCTGCTCTGTCATTCAATTGTAACGACACTTGCCACACACATTGAGGGTACTTACTCTTTCAAACGCTTTCTCCGGAAAATAATGACTTGCACCCCACTGTAAAACAATGTACAACATAACCAGTTGCGCGTCATAAGCATTTATCAGATACGATGGGTACAACACTATCTTTTTGAATTAATGTATATAATATACCATTTAGACATGAAAATGTTGCTCAATCAATAAAAATCACCGTGAATATTTGAAGAACATTAATGAAATTAGCTTGATCAACGTGCTTTACAAGAGATGTTACCGTGATAACACAAATAGATAGCTTCATTTCAAGTGCAATCGAAAGTAATGGATTTCACCATTGCTGATGCTTGACGGAATCAACTTAAGATCGATAACCAAATATTAAAAGCACGGCATGGATTCAAGAAAAAACGATCTCGCCTGAAAACTATGGTGTTAGCGAAAGAAGTCTGGTCTGAGCTACTGCACGCAAACATCTTGGTGTACGTAATCTATATTGATTTTTCTATTGTATTCTAAGGTTTTATTTACAAACTCACCTTCCAAAACTGGTCATCAACCGAGTAGATGGTAAACACAATGCATAGATTAAAGAATGTGAGATGTATTTTCGAGTATTAATTAAGGTATCCGAGCCGACTTGAGTTGCCGATGGTGTCCCATAAGAAACAATCATCGAACGCAATTGTTTCTTATATATATATATATATATATATATATATATATCAAAATGCGCGAAATTCCAGCTCCAGTGTGAAAAGTCGCCAAATATTAGAATGTTGATCGTTACGTATAGATTTGAACATTGGTTTCCGATCTTCTACTAACACGGAGTTTGAATTTTCAGCTTGTCGGTATACGGAATGCACTTAGAGATCTTAATTTTTGATAGATAGGTAAAATTCTAAACTCTATGTTAAGGGATCTAACAATTTCTAGTAAACCAATTTGACCAGGTCATTGCTAAGGAATAGGTAGAATGTAAGACGCAAATTGTGTGTCTATATGTTGGTTGTTCATTCGGCTCTGTTAAGCACTCCACTCATAGTTGTTCCTGACTTCTGAATCATTTCGGGATTCTGCAATTTTTGTAGCGTAAATGTCTGATGAATGTTGATGTCTCTCTTTGTTTTCTATTGATTAAATTCAACTGATTATTTTCAAAATATTCATTTGCATGCTTTTCCGTCACACACACACCACGACCGGTTTCGTGCTGTTTGCACTCATCAGGTAGTGACAGTAAGATCAAGATCCTCATGCGCTTGAAAAAGTGGAAGAATGGTAAACAAAGATCGTGATCTTACTGTCCCTACTTGATGAGTGCAAACAGCACGAAACCGGTTGTTGGGTGTGTGTGACTGAAAAGCATGCAAATGAATATTTTGTTTCATGGTTCTGGGTTTAACTCCAGTAAACTTGTGTTTGGACACATGTGATTGAACAGGTTGGTCGTACCAGCCTTATCCAACAGTGGCATACAAGCGCTCTTTGATTAGTTTCAAGTTTGAAGATTCAGGAATGTATGTGGGTGAAAGCACATGGCTTCACAATCATTATTGCATAGTAACTGGTCGTTCTTGAAAAAGCAATAAACCATAATCCTGCCATTGCACGTATGGTCCAGTTGCAAAATTAAATCTACTTGTATCACAAGTGCTATCGAATCCTCATGTAATAAGTACTTGTCCAAATTTTGAGTGAATTAGAGGACATTCCAAAGAAAACAGACGCGCACGAAAAAATGTTTGAGCGACAGCAAATATGGGATTGAAGGGTTCGTAAATATACTGGGTTGATGCATGTATACCGCGACTAATATTATTTGAATAAACTATTTAATTGATGGTTTGGAGTTTGTTAAATTTTGCAAAAGATTGGTGCATGATTTGTTTCAATAGTTAACTAGGAAAAATCGCACCTCAATCTGGTTGTCGATTAACATCACAACAGCATCATTTTTCATGTTCTACAGCTTTTTGAATTACTAAACAGTCCGATTCAGGAGAAACAAACTCTCCCGCAGCGCTTGCAGCGTTAGTCAGAACTTGATTTTGAGGCGTCAGTTGCACACTGGCGGGATGATCTGCGTTCAGCATCCAAGAGCAGTATCTTATGCTCTCCAGCTTGCAGATGACGCTTTACGCAATGCCTCCACTGTGAGCGATTGAATACAGGTTTTTAATAACTGGTCTGTTTAATGCCAAGCGCTTCCATATCATTTTTGCAAACGTCTTTGTACCGAATGTGCGGTCTGCCCAAAAAGCGACTTCCCAGTTGCATGTCACTATAGAGTAGATCAACTTCTGTTTCGAATATGGTTATACAGAGGAATCAAATAAGGATAAATTATTACCAACGGATTGTTTTACATCATTTACATTGATCTATCTTTTCGAAATGATTTCCAACGAAAGCACTCTGGCACAGAGCGTCACGCTAGGTTGTACAATCCGAAATTTTTATTTCTTAAATCACGAAGCTGCGCGTATTTTTGAAACATTGCTGCCTACATGATAGTGTTTGGTTCGTAAGTTATCTTCATTTCACAAACGTTCATGCGCGTAGTAATATGGTGTACATTAAAATCACTGAGTAGTGTTTAAATTCGCGCGAAACGTTTCTTCCATGCTCTTCGCATCTTGCAAAAGAGTAGCTCGTCTATGCATGTAGTTTGTTGGTAAAATTTATATTGCAAAAATCTAAAAGCTTTTAACATCTTCTCGTAGAATTATGAAAACAAGACGAAAGAGAAGTGGTGCGTAATAATGTGGCAAGGTAAAGAAGATGAGAGCGGAGTGAATATTTCCTGTGGCAAGACATCGCTAGAGGAATCCCCAACAGCAACGTTCACTCTTGGAAAACGGGAGTGTGAAAATCAAGAGTTTTGGTCGAATGGACCGCTGGAACCAAACGCTAAGTATCAGTGAGTCCCGATTGTTTGATGTTGTGGTATCCTCTATCAACTTCCAATTAAATTCAACTTGAATATTTTAAAGAGCATGTATCTTTATAGAAACCATAGAATTCTATGGGAAATGAAAAAAAAACATTTACAGGATAAATGGGATTGTGTTGCATAATGAACCGTTAAACTATCAGGTAAAAATAAAAAAAAACAGTAATTGTTTTAGGTAACATATTGAATTTATGTATGAATATCCGTATTTTCATGACGTACCGTTTAGTTAAGTGAAAAGCATGAGTCAAGATTTTCTCTGGACATGTTCTGATTTGGTTAGTTCACAACCTAATCTCGTAAACAAATCCCCACGGAAACATAACGTAGTTTGCAGTTAACTGGTGGTTTGGGCCACAGTCAAAGTTATTATGTGAGCACTCGTATTATCCGATTCCTGTATATTGCATAACCGCAGCGAAGGGTGAATTGTGGTAGTTAAAATTATGTATGCCAACATCTAATTTACTCGAAGACAACGAAGTGAAAACTCGAATATTTAAAGGAAAATTATTTTCTTCGAAGGTTGCAGTTCATCTTCTGATTATCCAAAGAAATTCACGCTCTCTTACTGTAAAAGTTATAACTGCTTTCGTGAGGTAAATGATGATTTATGGTTATATCTATTACCGGCGTTTGCTGTCAGCATCGAAATATAATCCAAATACTTACAGCGTTGGTGGGCCTATTTTTAGAGTGTATGACATGGACACAGATATGCTATAATACAATATGCGTCAATTCATTCGAGGTTTGTACAAAGAATACGCCTGGTTTATACATTTATTCATAGATTATTTCATAGATATATGCAGATAAAAAGCTATGCTTTACAAGACCCACAAAAATGTACATGGGGTCGGATGGTAAATAATATCGAACTATTGTTAGATTATTGTCAAACGTGATAAACATACTTTTCCATGTGGATATCTAGTGATTTCTTGAAAACTTCAACGGTTCCAGATTGTACCACATGAGTAGGTAAACTGTTTCACAATTGCACATTGCGAACGGAAAATGAATATTTGCGGCGGTTCAACCTGCTATCCTGTTAGTAAAGTTTCGATTGTTGACCTAGCTGACGTGTGATATGGAAAATGGGGAACAAACGACTGTAAACATGATTTGTTTAATTAAGCACTGTTCAAATGAATATTGGTGCTCCTCGTTTCCGTCTGCATTGAGCTGAATGCATATTCAATAATTTAAGTCTCGTTTCGTATGGATAATTAGATAGTCCCGGGGCGAGTTTTGTCGCTCTCCTCTGTGAAGTTTCTGATAGCAGAATATCTTATTTCATCCAGGGATTCCATACCGGTATAGCATATTCAACATCAGAACGGATGTACGTTGGAATCAATTTGCAGGCAATATTATGGTCAAACGAAACTAGGACTAATCTAAAGAGACCCAAGTTGTTTTGAGCTTTGCAGGCAGCCAGTTGACATTGAATTGAGTTTCTTAAGTCTGTGTGGATAATCACACCTACATTTTTGGAGGAGACGGGTTTAATTACAATGCGACCAAGATAATATTCTTTGCTGGAATTGCTGTTGAGAGACAACAGGCTGCATTTCGAAGCATCCAGGGGCATTTCGTTGTCTAGGGACCAAGTGTGAATCAGGTTCTGCGTCGTCGTCTGTGGAGTTCATCTTGCGTCAAAGCTTTGCGTCATCAGCAAAAATGAGCAGCGATGACTGCAATAGAGTAGGCAAGTTGTTCATATATATTAAATAAAATCGGTCCGAAGAATGATCCTTATTGCACACCACGGGAAACTTTAATCGACTCGGATAGTTCGTTTTTGACTGTAACATACATCTCAAGAGATATCAACCATTCTTTAATCCATGCATGGAGTTTACTCTGTACTCCGTAGGTGAGTAGTTTCGACAAAAGTATTTCGTGATTCACACGATCGGAGGCTTTCGAGAAATTGATATAAATGACGTGCACGCAGTTGCCGGCATCCACTACCTCAGACCAAGATTATTTTCCTAATAGCAAGTTTGTCAAGCAAGATCGTTTTTTTCCTGAATCTATGCTGTGCCTTGTAGAATAAATTAATAATCTTAAAGTGATTCCGTGAAGCATCAGCTATTAGGGACTTCATTACTTTTGATATCACTGATAATAACGCTATGGGGCAATAGTTTAAAGGATTATTTCTTTTGCCGCCCTTGTAGATGGGACTAATCAGTGCAGTTTTCCAAGTTTCTGGTGCAAAGCTCTGCTCGAACATCATCGTGAATACGTCAGATGTCGGTATTGCCAACTCGGAAGATATATTGTACAAAATTTTGCATGTATATTGTCTATACCGGGTGGGCTTGTTCACTTCATCGCCATTAATTTTGTTTGAACAACGTAGGAGGGAAACTCCACCCTGTGGAGATTTGGCAAGCTGCAGCTGTCAGAGTTGAGAGGCTGTCCATTGGTCGACAATTTTAGGAATATTGATGCGAATTGTTGTTGGAAAACGTTAGCGCGATCTTTAAATGACGTCACTACTCCCGTAATAGAGGCCAGTTGCAATATTCCCATTTTAAAAATCCGGAGGTCGTTGACGTGATTATACAATGCTTTGGAATTATAATGAATATTTAGTCAAAACCGATTTGGTAATCTTTTCTGCCTTTCGAATGTGAGAGCCACACTTATTTCGCAATAAGTTGTAATTGGACCAAGTTATCCCAGACGGATCGTCCAAGTATTTGGACGAGGCATTATCGCGCTTACACATACATTTTCGATTACTGCTTCTGCGAAGCTTTCTCCGAGGCTGGTGGTGGATATTATTTTTACCTTCATGATAAGTCAATGATCATACGAAGTTGACTGTAATACGTTTCTCAGATTTCCTTAGCTGATTTGAGTTCAAGGAAATCCCATCGATTTGCAGTAGCAAGAGCTCGAAGCAAGTCATATTTCACAGTTGTATACGTTCGTTGAGTATTTACTGCTCGTTCGTATTGATAAATATATTCAAATGTCATGAAAACATGATCACTAAATCCGAGTGGAGCTGTATAGGAAACAGATTTTATCATGACTTTTTCGTTTGTAAGTATGAGCTCGAGGGTAGATGAAGTTTTTTTCGGATCGAAATCGCTTTTGCTGTTGTACATGGTTGTAAAGAGAAGTGCAGGTCATTATTTCTGGAAGAAACCTTTTGAATGAATCGTCACCTGTAATGTGTGTTGCAAGGGTCGGTACAATAAAATCACAGAGAAGGAGCGAATGTGAATATTCGACCTCCAATGTAAAACGTATTGCATTAGAAAGAACAGTGTCAGCGGCAGATGACGAAGAAGGGGGGCGATAAATCAATGATGAGAGGCACTTACGTTTATTATGTAAATCAAAAGAGCAAAACAATTTATCTGGGACATCTAACTGATGGGAAAGGAGTATAGAGCTGTTCATGCTTATATGTAAGTAGAGTAGGACACCGCCATCATTTGTTGCTCAATCGTTCCCGTAAATCATCATATGAGGGATTTTGAGTTTAGAGTCGTGTACAGAAGTAAACAACCAGTTGTCTGTCACTGCAATTAAATCCGAAGACGCCACTGTCCCACGTAAATACAGTTCAGTGAGCTTGCCCAGGAAGCTCTGAGCATTGTTGTAACAGCATCATAGAGAATTGATTTTTGTTTCAGATAAAGTTTCATAGTAGTGGATTCGCCGACCCACGATTGGTCGGCTGCTCCACGTTTTTGTCTCAAGTGCATTTGGTTGACTTGATACGGAAGTCATCTCTGGAACAACAGTGTTCGTGCGATTTATGTCGTACGCAGCCCGAATACGAATTTCAGGAGGTGCAAATTTTCGACATTAATACTACGCCTCGAGTATTCTATCCTTCATCAAGCTATTGAGGAATGATATTTTGTGAGGAGGAGGCTGATGCGTTTTTTTTCGGTACAAGGCGCATAATATGTGTAGTTATTATGCCTTCTAAACCTAGGAACTCTTGTTGAAATCGCCATTCACTGCAATCTTGTTGCAGACGTTTGCAGGATTTTACTATGTTCCAAATGGGTACAGCATGAACTATAACAGATCGGCGATTTATATCCTTTTTTCTAGTTCCGGATTAGTAAGACGAATTTGCCGTCCTTACTACGGAACGTCCGGAAATATCCCCACAGACCACTTGTTTACAACTAAGAGTGCTGAAGCGAGCAACATATCTTCTACATCTTGGAGCACTACAAGCAGTAACCTGAGTATGCTCGCACGAGGTGGGTTCGGGGGTCTAAATAATCGCGTCAGCGACGCTGGTGAGGCAGTGATGTCTAAGCTTCTGCAAAGGTCATTCCATTGTTTCCTGTTATCGAGAGCTCAGCGTCACTGATGTAGGGCTAAAACCAAGTCTCAGTAACTGCAAACAAAATCTGGTGAAAGTTTGTCACAGAGCTAGCATAGTTTAGCAATCTTGTCGGTTAAACACTGAGCATTTGCATTTATGTACTTCATCGTATCGTAGGATCGTATAATTAGCTATTGGTCCGAATCGCGATGAATCGGCATGCTTAAGTGTTTGGAACTATTGCATGATATTCAGTATGAACATCATCACTAGGCGTTGATGGATCGGTACTATCTGTTTTGTTGCGGCTATTATCCTTGACAAGCTTAACTTGACATTTTGAGGTAGGTTTCTTTTATTAGACTACAATTCAAGTTTGATACTATCGGTCATTTTTGTTGTCAAGAAGGTTAGCTTTAAAGGGCTTGGACCTTGTCCTTTATAGGTGGTAGACAGCGAAATCCTGAAAGAATCAATATATATGGCGTTTTTTAATACCGATTGTTTTGACTACGTATCTCCACTTTATGTGATTCTGCTCAAACATTTCTTTAGAAGGTAGGTCAGAAGCATTTTTATTTTATTTTTCTTATTTTTTAATTTTTATTTTATTTTTGAGATTTATTCGACGACTTTCGCTCCCACCATGGTAGATCTGCAACCATACGACATCTATACACGAGGCGAATACACAAGAATTTCAATCTGTATTATCGGATGGAGAAAGTTGAAAATGTTGAGGGTCTTTCCTCCATCAATATCGAAAATGGATAACCGTCATACGCACGTGATGTGCCTATAATTCACGTGGAGTCGCATCGAAATGCTCTCTGATACTTGAGAAGGGTTGTGTCATACAATGTTCCCATTCAGTTGGTGATCGTTGTTTGTATAATGTCTGTACCGATGGGTCTGGTATCCTTAATAAGTGCATATGGATTGGAAACCAACCAAATAGCCAACTGTCTCATTTGGAAACAGCGAAACAAATTTTTAATATATAAACTTAAAAAAATCCATCACACACTCACACTCCATGATACTTACATACATCACACTCTTACACTTGCATACATCCTGTCGTTGACTACGCTGTACAAGCTTGGATTCCATGGATGGAAAAAAACATCTCGCTCATCGAACGAATTTAGCACAAGTCAACTAAAATGTTTACCGGATTGAATAATTTACCATTTGAGCAGCGCTTGACCAGATTGGACTGTGCACCCTCGAGCGCAGACCTATGATACACGACCTCACTGTGACATATCGAAACATCTACGCAAAATCCTACCCCCTCAAACACCACTTTCGTTGTTCCCACACGCAGCTAACCTTTTACTCTTCAAATCCTCACTCACGATTGAATTGTCGTTGTCACTTCTTCGCTGTTCGTGTATGCTTCTCGTGGAATAGCTTGCCGACAGATATTGTTACCTCAGCGAACGAGCACATCTTCAAACAATCTATTACTAATTGACTGAATTTTACTCTTTTCCGAAAAAGAACTTACGATTAACTTTGATTATTTCATGGAATGGTGAAGTTATCTGTTTACATCGTATACGATGGAGAAACCTGACTTGGAGATCAGATCAGTTGCACGTATACAACAGATGTTGCTGGCTTCTTCACGACCGTTTGGACAAATATATGTACTGAAATGTGCCAGTCTGGAGAAACATTTCTGAACGCGTAATCGCGATCGGTCAAACGGTGGAGGTATTTCATTTCGTAAGGCTTGAGACTACAATGATTGTGGTCGGAGATTCGAATACCACCCGAATCGGAGCAGGATGTGCACAGCTGATGAGCTGAATTAAGAAAGAAGCTTTAGCGCAGATCCTACATTGAGGACCCTCTTAATCAACCTTCTGCATAATTCTAAGTGCTTGGCGCGGATGTGTAGTCAAACACATAAGCGCGATGTGCTTCCTTAACACAAATATTGACAATCAGAATTTCATCCGAAAGCGCTGAAGCGATACGCCGAATACAATTTTTTATAATGTCGCACCCTTATTGTCATCTCTAATATATTACTGATAACAAACACTTGCCAGCCTTTTGTCGTTTTAAATCCAGTTGACTCTGTGTATAGGCATTCAACCTACATTTGATTTCTGCCAAAGTTATATAAAATTGTTAATAACTAAATCATTGTTTTTTTTCATTTTTACAGGTTTTTACTGCTTTCGGAGTTTAAGAAACTGTTTGGCTCAGTAAAAAGTTTAACAACAGCACCCAGTGGTTAGTTTGAATATCTCAATATTCTGCAATTTGATTAACATTATTATTTCAAAAAAGATGTTCCATACGAGTAGTAAGTCACACGTGATTTATGACTAACGACTGTGTGGTCATATTTCTCATCAACCTGTTCTGTGGTCGAAATGGAGGTCTGGTAATACCCACATGCATAGTAAACTATGCGTGGTTTCATATACAGATGCAGCATATTAAACCATGAATTTAAAGATGATGAAGTTATATACGCTTGGTTCACGCTTTCATTAGCACACAAGGTTTTACTCGTCAATATCCGTTAAATTTAAATCGCGCCCTTAGCGTTTGGTTAGCTGGTCACAGAGGAAATTATCAATCACAAACATGAACATGAAACACTTCATATTTGAGAAATCTTATAGTGTAAACGGAACCTAATAATGTCAAGAAGAAACATGATTCTTGGTGTTTAGGTACTATTATATAGGAGGTTATATGGACGATATTTGCAGTGCAATATCAGTACGTTGTCCTTTTATAAACTGTATAGATCGGACATACACAACTATTTTACGAGAACATTCATATCTGAAATATTTCACCTACTTTTCTCTTTCTAAAATCTCCATCGGATGACGTCAAGCAGCCAGCAACCACTTGTTGAACACTAGTTTAGCGTGTTTGAGCACATCATTTCCTTTTCAAAAGTTTTATCCTGCATTTGATGACCTAATTTGTAGAAGCGCAAATCGCCTCAAAGTATCTGAAAGACGTTTCAGTCAGCGAATACGATTTAAAATTCCACACCAAATTGATTGATTTGCGCAACGAATTGAAATCCATCTCCAAATTGGCTGTTTACGTCGAGAGACTTTCACCGAATCCGACTCGCAATGATGATTCGTCAGATTCGCCCAAAACTTGCGA
This sequence comes from Atriophallophorus winterbourni, assembly GCA_013407085.1. Lineage (NCBI taxonomy): Eukaryota > Metazoa > Platyhelminthes > Trematoda > Plagiorchiida > Microphallidae > Atriophallophorus > Atriophallophorus winterbourni. The sequence continues at coordinate 74,052 of JACCGJ010017590.1, forward strand.
AAATGTGAGTAACCAGCAACATTCTAATCCTACGAATTTCACATTAATGAACTCGTTGAAGACTTATTTTGGATTGTAATTTTATTGAAATCCCATTGAGGTGTTTTTTGCTGTTCTGCGTTGCTTTATAGACCATGTAAGAAATCGAGAGAAGCAAGATCTATAACATTGTGTTCACCGAAAACAATCAGCACGCGCACAAACAATAAACTTTCGAGTTTTAAACCGTTTTTCGATCTTTATAGATACAATGATTTTTTCAATTATTCAATCAACGGTTAATTATTACGTTAAATGCTGAAACAATCAAACGTTCGTCTATATGTGTTCATCGTCCTAACGTATTTCAACAAACCACAAATCTCTCCAAAGATGCCTAAGGTATTTACAGTATTTATCTATATAAAATTTTGAAATAGCGGTAGTTTTCTTCAATAAAACCATGTCTCACACCCCGGAGCTTCGAGACAATTTTATCAACTGACTCACTTATAACTCGAACCAATGAAGAGATAACTGCTGTCGCATTGTAATTGGACGACAATCCAACCAATCTAACATCTGCGTAATTTCTATGTTTAAATTGCACCTTAAATACTCCGTTTAATTCGGCCGCAACAGATTATAATTGACTTTGCTTTTCTAATTGTACCGACTCTTGAGATGAATAAACTGCAATGGATTATTCTGCAAGGGGAAACGATTATTATTACCTTGAACAATTATTTTCGCATGCATCTTTGCTCGCCGTGATTAAAGGAATGCAAGACTCGAACTTACTCGTCCAATTGTGTCGGCTTGGAAACAGCGATCGGCATGGATGCAAACTGTAAGAATAAAACTCTCTGAAGACGTCTGTATCAAAAACTGCAAAGGTTACGATAATCATTTAATATTTTACTCAAAATTCGTTATTAGACAAGTACTGAAATAGACCTCATTGACTGTATTTGCGATGGATTTAACACTAAGTAATAGAACAATGACGGGATGTTGTGATTCCCGCTGGAAGACCTACTCAAGCGTAAATGCTGAAGCTTGGAAATCCAATTTGTAGTAAGCGTTAATTGAGGCGGACCCAAAATAAGATAGTGAGTTGGAATCATCCTGATATAAAACATCTAAATGTTTGTTCAATCTAATTTTAAATTGACATTAGCACTGCAAACCCGGCTAATGATAAAAAATACAGGCGAACGAGAAACAAAATGCGTGTCTTTAACTTGAACGAGTTAATAAAATAATCTTTTTGTAGTCTCAAGATTCATTTAACAGAAATCTAAAAATCCAGTTAATTCTTCCCGACAGCATTATGGAAACATGAAATCCGGAAGGTGGTGCGTATTAATTTGGCAAGTTGAGGGAGATGCAAGTAACGTGAAAATATCCTGTGGTAAGACGATCCTTGAGGAGAAATCGGAAAAAACTTTCATGCTCGGCAAAAAGGAGTGTGGAAATACGGATTTCTGGGCGAACGGACCGCTGGAGCCTAAGACCACGTATCAGTATGTCTCTAAAATAGTTGTCAGAGTGTTTATTAGTCTTCAAACAACACTTTTTCTCGCTTTCCGTTGTGATTGACTATAAGTGAAAGGTTGATACGTAATCGTCTAAGATGTGATTCATTGCTTTTCCGTGTGTTTCTCAATTGTGAAGAGAAATCAGCAATGGCGAAACTTGAAAGTAAATTCGCTGCTTAACACAGATGCCATACGCGTACTTTGTTCCGATAGTGAGCGTTGCCTGTTCTTTTATTCCACACTTCTACATCAGTCTACAACAAAACGCTAGAAAGTAAAAGGGCACATGTCGCATTCTCGTAAGCTTGTCGATTCCCGTAGAGTCGCCGTTGAACGGTTCAAGTGACAATCTGTCGTACAAGAGGAATGAAGGAAATGGCAGGATTAGAAACAGTTGGAACGAGCTCGAAGAAAAGTTATAGTCGTATCGACGGCTGATGTGGTACATTTAGCTCTGGTTGGGAATGATGTCTATACGAGAGATACTTGTTTCTTATCGCCAGTCCGCGATTTCATGAGTTAACCAATTATAAGTTGTGCACGCTATGGAATTCGGGGGATTGATAGATTGTCCGCGTAATTAAAACGCACTTCCCGTCCATTCAACATTAGTTACACTTGCATTATAGAAGTAAATTTGCCTGTTACATTTCACATAAACCTATTTTGTATAGTGACTTCACCTTTCAAGTTAACCCCCTTCCTACGTCTCTCAAATTAATTACTACTAAACAGATCAACTCACGCAAATTGAAATCGCATACTAATTAAATGTAAAATTCACACACTTCCATTTCTTACCACCAAATATATCCGGTAGAAAAGAAATCTGTAATCGGTATGAGCTTCAAATTCTTACGATATTAATCAAAGATTTCCATTTTGTGTCTGAAGAAGAATACTCACAGTAGAATTATTGGTTGAAGTTTTGGAGGATACATACAGTTACGTGGCAAAACCGCTTTTACTGCTCGACAAGATTTTGATTATTTTAATAATCGGGGGTTTCGCTGCCAATTACATTGATCGTAGCACGCACATATGACAAAATAGGTATTCAAATCAGTTGCGTTTTGTATAATTGAGGATTTTTCAAATTCTATCGAAGATATAAATACAATTGGAAATACAATCGGAGTAAATTAGACCACAGCGAATAAAATTTGAAGTCCTCGATCTTCGTTGTGATGAGTGAATAATTCTTTCCAGGTTAACTGGAATAATTTCTCCTATTTATAAAAGTGGAAATCGACCTGATGTTTCAAATTAGAGACCCGTTACTCTGTTACCTGTGATTTCAAAATTACTCGAGCGACTGATTGATGACGATCTTCTGAAACATTCCGAAAATAATCAGTTGTTTTCGGGAACCAGCATGTATTTAGAAGAAATCATTGCTGCTTGTCTAATGTACTGGTAACGCTAGATGATTGGACAAAATCGGTAGATAAAGGGCAAGCAATACACGCGTGCTACTTGGTTATCTCAAAAGCATTCGACGCGTTGACAATTTCCCACTACTGCAGGAGCTTGAAAGGCTTGGCTTCACTGGAAAGTTGTTGAATTGGTTAATTGACTAACTATCAAATCGCACTAACTGGGTAAGTGTTGATGGTGCATTAACAAAACCAGCAGCAAATTTGCAGCAACTAGCGGAGTTCCCCATTGTTCAGTCCTTGGTCCGATCCTTTTTCTGGTTTGTGTCAATGGAGTACTAAAAATTGTCCGACGTAACATTTTGTTCATTGCAGGAGACATAAAAATATGGCGCTGCATACGTAGTCCAGAATAGTGTCTGCTATTACAAAAAGATTTCGACACGCTTTACTGCTGGTTGCTTAAGAACAAACTGCCGTTTAACTTCACCAATGCAGGATCATGAATGTAGGGAATCCAGTAAAGTTCACATATCGCATATGTTCACATGTACTTGAAAATTGCAGTGAAGAAAAGATTTGGGTGTCTGGATATGCTTCAGTTTAAAGAACATCACTTCAAACTAAGAGTGCCCTTAAAAAAAACACGTGTCCTGAACCTACTCAAACGGGTATTTGATACATTTTCTCCAAAGATATTCCAAAGGATCATGAATACATACTTAAGACGAGCCATGGAATACAGTGTGCAGTCATGGTCTCCGTGGCTCAAGAAGGATGTGGAACTTATGCAGTAAATTTATTAACGCTCAACAAAACTAGTTTTCGGCATCCGAAACAAATCTTATGAAGAAAAGATAGCTTAACTGTATCTGTTCGAATTTCCCTATCGACGAATCAGAGTAGATCTGATCTTACTTTACAAAACATTCCATATCCCGAACGATCCAATGGAGAATATATTGACGCCAAGGGATACGAGACATTATCGGACGCATGAATGTGTGCTGGTCGTACCCCATTTCTGCCTAATCTGTGGAAGGTATTATTGCTCTGTCCGTGTGTGTTTTACTTAGTACATTTTACCTTAAACCGTTGCTCACGCAACTAGCATGCATGAACTAAACACGAAATTAGACGAACTTTTATTGCATTATCCTACTTCCTTTTCTTGTTGATACACTCAAATTTCAATTATAACAATCCTATGGTTGTTGTAAACATTGTTGCTTTTTTAGACCATTAAAAACCTTCAATTACCTTGAATTATCTTGAACTTTATTATCACTCTAACGATACCAGGTCAAATCGGGTTTGGGTAAAGTCAACACACTTTTTGTGATCGAAATATCGGTCCATTGAACACTCTTCAACTCATGAAACGTGCGATTTGAAAGAAAATGTGCAGTCAGTTCTAAGTTTCTTTTGGGTCTGTCTGTCGATGCCGTGAATGCATGCACGGAACGATGCGCTGAACGGTGATGCAATCTTAATCGGGAGTTGCGATCACCCTCACTGATATATACCAAAACCACCACCGTTCGAGTCTGTATGTCCGTTGTCCTATAAGAATACAACAGTAATTCCTGCTTTTAGCAAAATTGAAGTCTGTAAACAATATGGTTTCCGATACATCGAAAGTTATTCAAGAGTTTCGTAATACTACATGCCGTTTTCTGTGGATGTCGATGGTCAAGTCTTACAGTAGTCATTTCAAATCGCCATTAAATAATCAGTTGAAATCTCTGTAAAAAGATGACTTCTGACTTTGGTGACAGTGTATTAATAGAGAGAACATTCTCTTTATGCCGGTTGTATTGACATAACTCATTGTGTTACAGTATTTAACAGTGATATTGTATTGATACGATTGGAATAAAATTGGTCCATAACAATATTATCGTTCTATTTGTCACAGGATTCAACTTGTGTCGGATTTGAACAAAAAAATTGGCGAGCCGATATCATACACAACGAAGATTTCCCGTAAGAAAACAAAGCTACTTGAATCACAAAGTTCGCTTATTGATAGATTATTTTGAAATGTAACACATCTGTTTATATGATGAAAATAAATCATATATAAAAAGATGCGCACATGTAACCCACGTGCAGTTACCAAATAGTTGAACATGCCCAGTAAGTGTGTCTGTATCTCTGTGAATGCAAACTTTGGACTATTGTGATTGGTCGAGTATTATACATTTCTTTGTTAGATATTTATTATCGTTGTTAATATTTGAATGAATTAAACTTGGTTCATCATGTACATGCTGCTGTTGGATTTCGTTGGCACGATAAACCTGTTTGGTCACAGGTAGCTTTCCAACAGTAGCTTTTCCGCTCAACATGTTTACCTTTCATCCACTGTTTCAAGAGATGCAAATCTAGATCATACTGTTCCTAACTAATAAAAGCATACCGAAATGAAATCGGTCGGAGTTGCTTCCATATTTTTATGTGATCAGGAAATAGAACCACCTTGCATTGTACTACCTGCGCGATATCATTTAGGTTTAACAAGATATGGATAAGCTTGAGTACTGCACATTGAGGGACGCCGTAGGTGACGTTGATGCTTTTTGATAGAACGTCGGAAATGCGGACTCGTACATGGAGACCAATCAGATAATCTATTGACCACGATAATAAGCCTCGTGTTGTCCCATATTGCACTAGCATTTACACTACCTTTTTGACTTCATCGGATGAATTTGATACATATATATAGGTCAAGTAACAGGCTTTTAACAGTATGAATTGCTCGGTCTGACTCGATTTGACCCGGACCTTCGACGTTTTGTTATTGATTTTCTCCATTCGGATGGAAACGAAGCTATACGTTGTCTCCAGACGAGGCCTTGTACGACATATAACATTAGGTTGGGGTGTGCTGAGCCTAACATTCTTGGGTAGAGTCCGTTTTCGTTGTTCCATTTTAACCTTACTATTTTGGCCAGACGTTGTTCATGAACGTAATCTTCAGGAATTTTGGTACACTCCATTAACATGTTGGCGAAAAAGGAACATAAACATTGTACACAACTACTGCATTAGAAATATCTAGAGAACACGCAATGTAGCGCCATTGCCTGACTTCGTGCTCTACGGTTTCCTGAATCGATGCTCGAGGAGTATTTCCTGCTACAACAAGTAGAACTATACTCTTTGATACTTTTTCCCCACTGGCATTCATGTAACCCTTCGATTCCCATCACGGTACATCCGGATATATGCGGCAGTTTTAGTCGTGATCTGTATTGATTAAGTTCGTTCACTACATCATCCTCGAATTTCAGTATGAACTATGACAAGCGAGGTTACCCATTTGAGCTGATGTTAAATAGCGAGTTAGACGAGTCCCTTTGTCAGAAATTACATGTTTAATCTGCATTAGCTGGCAAAGTCAAGACCATTTCTCCAGTTAGTGTTCGCTATCGAACAGGCTTAATTGGTTCTCGCTAACGTTCTTACATATTACGCTCAGTGCGTATGAGGAGTTCTGTTTGCGTTTCGGAAATTCAAACGTTTTAGAATTTGAACCATTTTGGGCTGGACTTTGTGAGTCTTGTACAGCAGCTTCGGTGTGTACAGCTGTGATCGACCGCAACAGCGTATCTGTGTAAAAATATCCCACTTCCATGAACGTTTCATTTGATTCCAATACCGTAACTTACAATGCTTTTTGTATTATTTGTCACACCAATAACTTTATTCTCAGATTCTTCCAGCGGATTTGCCTGAATTGTTTTATTGATAAGATGGTTTATATAATTGAACACTTGCGTACTCACATGATTTACCAAATATTCCCTCGAGACATCGAGTGCTCAAATCGAAACTGGCGTATCTATTTTCCATTTTGTATTCAAAAGTATAGGCATCGTGGAATTATATGACTCTACAATGAACACAGACACAACAGGCGACTGAAACCTTCTCGTTATTTATTGATGCTTTTTACTTAGGGGATAACGTGCGGTCACATTTAACATGGATGTTTCCCATACACGAAAAACACCTTATGTCTTAACTCGCTTCGTCTGTACAAATCTTATATATTAGTACAATGCTCACCGTACTTTCACTGTCTCAAGCGCATGCGTATCCTGATTGTACTGCCTTTACCTGATGAGTGAAAATACCACACAACCGGTCGTTGTTGTATATGATGGTAATGCACGCTAATACGGTTTTTAATCAAATAACAGTCTCGATTTCTATCCTGAATGCAGACGCAATTTCATGAATCACGCGGTAGGAAACAAAGCCAGATATCATAAGTTGATTGTAAATGCGTGATATGCTAGAATGGTAAATGGTCGTCCTGTCCAGTTTGTATTACAATCTCTTCACCGTTGGAACGGGAATATCGATTATTTGGCAACGGTATGTCAGGTACTGACAGAACGAAAACGAATATGGTTTCTAAAAATTCTTACTAATATGAATCGACATAACACACACACATTACTTGATGTTTGAACCTTTTACGTAGAGACGACACGGATCTGCATGACGTCATTGTGATGAAAAACCATGGAAATATGGATACTTGTGTCATTCGCCTTGAAAGAAAATGACATTGAAATAGTTCAACAATGAAATTGATGTCACTAAAATTTCTCTTCATACATCGAACATCGGATTGCAGCGTATGGCATTTCTTGGTTAGAAACCGATTCAGCTGACATTTACTTGTGCATTTTCACCTAGTACATATTGATAAGATTCGTAGTGTGATGCACTAAGTTGCTCTGCAATTGACCTTTGCTGGCCGCATTTTCACTATATCCTGGTAAATGAAAAATATCTTACGATCTTTAGTATGTTGTTAGCCTCGGTCGGTCAAAGTCTACCATGGATGTAAATTACAATCGCATGATTATTTCATGTTCCACATATTTCTGAGTGACAAAACAGTCTGATTCCAAAAGGACCGTGTCTTTAGCAGCGTTTACGACGATAGACAATACTCGGAAGATCGACAGCAGTTGCACACTGATGGCTTGCTCTACAATTAGCAAACAAGAGCAGAATCTGATTCTTCCAAATAGCAGATGACGCTTCAATATGTGCCTCCGAAGTAAACAGTTACAAGCAAGTTATTCATAGTTCTATGTTGAACAGGTCTATTCACAACAAATGCGATTTGTCTAAAGACACACTTCCTGATTTAATTCACCATGTTATAGGACCTTTTTGTCTGTACACGTAAATCAGTCACCGTAGGCGGGACTGTCTTGCTAAGGTGTACATGCTCTGTAGATCTACTTCAGATAACACTTTAGCATTTGTTCAAAATACAACGGACGCTTCGTTGATAAAAAGCATTCAGCTGTTTTTGTCCCTTGTGTGGATGACTCAGGTTTTATTACCGTACTCTAAAGCATTTCGTATGCACGCACTATATAACATCATCATTGTGTCTCACGGTAAATTTGTGGATGCTCAAGATACGAGGTATCATTTGATACAAAATGGCAGCTGCTCTAAAAAACTTTTTATCAAATTTCTTGTCGGTTTATCAGTAAATGTTGCTAACTAACCGGAAAATGTTTTTGAAGTTTTGTTTTTTGGATGTTGACAAAACTGTATCTGAACCACTATATTACATTTTTCGTAAATTACATCGCAGTTACTGAAGTTACTTCAAAGTACCTTGGAGACGTCTTCGTGGGTGAGACAGAGCTGCAGTTCAACGGAAAACTTTCTGATTTGCGGAAGGGCTTATCGAATACCGATCACTTATCAATCCACGTTGATAAGATTGGCTCGAACTCGGGTTTGACTGGAGGTTCAGAGGATACTGCCTTCGCATGTGAAAATGTGAGACATTTTCTATAGCCTAACAGAACCTAACAAGAATGTATGAACGATTGATTCTTATTTATATTTAAAGCCGTTCATTAATGTTTTCAAAACTACGCTTCATACATTTCCGTTGGTCAGCCAATCTTGAGGTGTGGATGTACAAATTGCGCTCGCATACTCTTTTGGTTCTTTTTCCTCGCACTGTTGTCGGTTCTAGACGGTTGTTTTGGCATTGAACTTGTCTCAACTTCCTCATTCGGAATTTACTGATTTCAATTTCAAGAAACGTGAATTTCGAAAATCACAATTTCCCGGTTTCAACCAAACGTAACCTACGGACGCAACATTGCTCCATATACAGAATAACGCAACAACTGAAATACCCTCAGGAAGATCTCGTCATCTTGCATATGCAGACAATTTTTTTCATATATTTGGCTCAAAACTCACACAACTACACCGATTTATGTAAAAGAGTAAGCCTCTTAGTATCCGTTGGACGCACTGAATCGCATGCGTTTGTTTTTTCACGCTACCGGCAGCCATCGAGCGATAACGACCACTTATGATAGTTTATAGACTCGCTCTCGCAACATTATCACCATGATCGATAACGTGAACTTACGTGTATCTGACACCAAATCTTGTGAAAAGTACAAGCTTTGTCAAAAGTTGTTAACTCCCAGATTGCTTCAAGTTAAATGATACTTGTGTTCGATTCCTATTCATGCGAAATGTGACAAATCTTTATCATCCGAATAAGGGACTTTATGTAATCACGACAAATTTCCAGGCATCTTTCATATATGTCATTCATGCAGAGTAAAAGTATCCAGTGATTAATCAAGTGTTAAAAACTCAGATTCGATCATGGAAAAGCTTATGTTCCCTCCAGATGAGAACCTTAAACAGATGGAAAATATTTTAGTGTCTTTTCAACCATTTGCTTGTCAGAGTGCGCAGAAGCCAGTTCAAAACACAGTCCTTAACCGTATGTTTCACAAGGAAGTCGTAACTAACGCGGAAACACAGCTTGCTCCAGAAATCAATCAGAGTCTCTTCCGAAGACTCGGTACACTATGCAGAAAATATTTTGCTGTCCTCACCTCTCTTAGTTCCACACAAAACCGCTGTATGAATTTTTTACGGTGTTCCGTAATTAGAACGACAAAATTCGTCCTAATCAACTTAAACTAGAAAAAGGGGCTATAAATCGTTGAGGTGTTATCGTTCATGGTGTAACCAGTTCAAACAAATTTAATCTGATATGCAACTAAAACTCGACTGCAGTAAATGGAGATTTTTACGAAATAATATCAGGTAAAAACAATATAATAACGAATCATGTAATGCGCCTTGAGCCAAATAAGAAATCTCAACAGCCACTTTCTCTCAATATCATTGCGCACAGACAAAATGCAGGACATTATACTCGAGGCGCTGTGCCAATGCTAAAAATCTACACCTATTCAAATTCGTATTCGATCTTTATACTACATGAAGCGCACGAACATGAATGTTCCCCAAATGATTCCGCCAACCAGTTAAATACATACACCCGAGGCAAAACGCAGGAAGCAGTCGTCCAATTCTGGGTCGGAGAATCCACTGCTATATGTTCTTCGTCTGCCCCACAAATAAAATCTCTGAGATGCTGTAACACCAATTGTGAGTGCTTTCTAGGCAAGTTTACTGAACTTTAGTCACGTCCGACGGAACGTCTTTGGATTTGATTGCAATGACAGAAACCTAGTTGTGTAATTCTATACATGACTCTGAACTCAACATCCGACATATGATGATTTACAGAAATGATTGAGCAACAAAAGGTGACGATGTCCACCTCTACTTATATGAAAGTATCAATCGTCCTATACTTTTCTTCACTGAGGTATATGTCCCAGATACATTGTTGTGCTCTATAGACCTGCCTGATAACCATAAGTGCCATTTAGCATTGATTGATCGCCCTTCTTTTTTATTATCTACAGCTCTAACTGTTCTGTTTTATGTAAAATATTTCAAATTAAAGCTCTTTTACTCAAATTCGCTCCTGTTCTGTGATGTTAATATAACGACACTCGCCACACTGACTCTTTCAATAGCTTCCTTCAGGAAATAATGACATGCACCACACTGTGGAACCACGTAAAACAAACAGCGCGATTTCGATCTGAACAAAACCCCATCTACTCTAGACCTCATACTCACACACGAAGAATTAATGATCAAAACTGTTCTTTATACATCTCTACTCGGATTGAGTGATCATGTTATCTTAACCTACATAATCGCGCTAGATTCAACTCTTGGAACGGTCGACTGGTAGGCATGCATCTTTGATACTGCAACATTGAAAATCAGAAGCCATCTGCAATTATATGCATTGGATCAGTCTCACACATTAAACAAATAAATATAGTTTATTTGTCATTGGAGCTTGTGAAAAATAAATAGATACCCGCTCCAATGCGCATCCAAGATGATTTAACACAACTGATATAAAACTTTTCCTCAATGCAGCCAACATCAGGGAATTTGCATTCGATTTTAGTAATGTTCTCTAAATTTCACAAACGGTTTGAAACAGTTGATCTCATGCATAATTTCTCGCAGGATTATGGGAACAATACTTTGGGCAATTGGTGCGTTGACATCTGGCAAGTCGATAAAGAAGCCGGTGACGTGAAGATTGTTTGCGGGCAGTCGTCACTCTCCGCACACGCGGATGCGAAATTCACGCTGGGGAAAACAGATTGTCAGAATGATAAATTCTGGTGGAACGGGCCTTTGGAACCGGACACTCATTATCGGTATGTGATTCGTATCACATTGGCAAAAAAACACGTCGGCAACATATCTTCCAATTACAATGAACTTTTGATATTCTGAAACATAATGGAATGTTTCCAACCAATCTGGTTACCATTAGAATGACAGGAAAAGTTCGTAATTAAACAGCCAGCCAGCCTGCTAGCGGCTTCACATCGTTCCAGTTTCTGCAAGAGAATACTGTGTTTTACGCAGTCAAATAATATCGACATAACGAGGTAACATACATGGATGTTTTTGCCAACATATACTGCTTGAGTCTAATCGTTAAGTGTAAACTGAAGGTTAGTTAGACAGGAGCGCTTCTTTCTAAAACCGCCTTGTCCTCCCGAAAATAGCTTATTTGTTCAAGTTATTTGCTGAGTTTGTTAGCCACGATGATTGACTAGGCTATATTGTATTTTTCGAATCGAACTTGAACGTTTGGAAAATTGACTCGCTTATTCTTACTCTGAAATTAAATTAACATCAAAACTAGCTTCATTTAGTTCAAACTTGTTAAAAAACAACCTACCATTTTAACTTCAATTTGTTAAAGAGTTCGTCTCGTTGCTGGATTGAAGAAGTTTATTGGGGCTGAGAAAATCTACAAAACAAGAGTTCTCGGTGAGTCATCATTGTGATCTTTTAAACTTTTTTTTTAATTCTGGGAAGGCAGTGTTAGGATAATCTGTAAACGTTTCGCTGTGATAATTTTAGAAATGCGATTTAAAATATTCTCCAGGTGTTTTCACGAACTCTTTCGGGTTTCTTTTTTCCTCAAACTACGGAATCAACATTGGTGAATGAAACATGTAGAACATATCTGATAGTTGATTTTACATGGTTTGGAAAGCTTATAAACAAAAGCTGGTCCTTTACGTGTTAATCCAAGCGTACAAACTTGTAATTTGCCTAGTCATATTACATTGAGATTTAAAAGGCGTAATAATTCTGAAAAACATTTTGTTAAAACAATCGGAGCTGCGAACCTGCTCACATCCATTCGTGAAATGATTTGATCAGATTGGCATAATACATAAACAAAGAGCGCATTTGGTGTTTAAAAGCAACAATTGACTCGGTCAACTATTACAGGTATTAGACGGAATAACTCGTAGTAGTAAGAGGCTATTTTGTTTCACAATAAATCTTTCTATCAAACCTATTTTCAACAAATTCGATAATCCGTAACTCTGGTTCAATCCAATGTGAATTAAGTACGTGAAATTGTGCAAAAATTAAACATCAGCATCGTCATTCGAGCACCATGACAAATAGGCGAAACCGATAAAATAGAACGAAAGATCATCTCTGACTTCAAATACGGTGGGGTTCCGTTTCAGAACTTACTATCAAACGGAAAGATTGCAAGAAAAATACGAAAGTTTTTAGTCAATAACTATATTTACTGCATTCCAGCAACCAATGTGTAGATCCAGTTTGTAATTAATATTTTTAACGAACGCAGAGAATGTAACTGTGGCCAATTTCATGGATAACGTGAAGATAGAAGAAAATCAGTTACTATTCATGACGAGTCTTCGGGACTTGCGTGCCGAATTGCTAAATGAAGATCTTGCCGTACACGTGGAAAAAATGAATGACACATTTGCGAAGAGTTCTTACGCGATAACTCAAGACCCAATATGTCGGAATGTAAGTCCGCAAAGATTGAATGGGAACGTTTGCGTTATGTTAATAAAGTTTGTGTATCCAATCATTCTTATCAAGCGCTACAGCTGTGAACCTTCGTTTTCCTTCAGATTTGTAACAACTCCAGATAAATTGTTAGCTTTATTCCCGCCTATATCCATTGCATTAAAACCTCTAACAAATTCTTGCAATATTTTAAGACCAATACTGTTTCGACCTATTTTTCTAATTCATCAGAACATGAATATAATTTACCAGGTTCAACATACATAATTTTCAGCAGGTAGTGTCATGTGTGATAAGTTTATTCATATATTAACACCGTGTTAAACTATCGCAATGAAGTTACCGAGAATTGCTTGTGAATTCCCGCAATAAATCTGACGATTGATGAGGCTTTAAATTGTAATTTATGTACCAAAGATTGATAAGTGAATTAGCATAGCAGTCATCATCTTATAATCAACACATTTTGATTGTTAAAACAAATTCAAGGCACGTGCGTGTGTAGAAAATGCCTTATTGTACGACAGTTTAGTCTGGGCAATCCGCGCTAGACATAAACGGAACCCGGATGACTTTCATTTAATAGGCATCTTCTGTATATTGAACATAGTGTAATTGGAAACATTAACGAATGCTGCGGTGCTTTCCAATGCTGGTGTGCTGTGCAGGTTTACTCAACTTTGAGAGTGGCGACTACGCTAGCTGAGTCATGTGTACAGAATTAAAACTTTGTCGTATTCCCAAAGATCAATTCTATAGTGATTTGAATTCAATAAGTCAAACTTTGAGAACCTAATGCATACAGTACATAGTCGTTTGAAATAGGAGACCTTATAGCTCTTCATATTTATACTACGATTTGGAAAGAACCTGCACTTGATTACTTACTTTGGAGACATTTGTGAAACATTATGTTTGAATTGAAAAGGGAGGGATACTGATCTCACCTGAGAATATATTATTACTCTGTCAGCGCTCAACTGACATTTTTTCAGCTGAATACTGTATATCGGTGTGACATTCACTAGATATATTGTTCCTACCACATCAAGCTTCTTAGTAAATCTAAAAGTTGAGGAGGATGGATCCATCATGCGCTTGTTATATACGTTCGTGATTTTCATATTTATCATATAGAGTCCCAATCAATGCGAAACCGATGTAGCACTGTGTACAGAACGCGTGCACGCTCTGTGTTCAAATTCGGTGCGTTTACATATTTTAGGGAATGTGCTTAACCTAGATAAATATGGTGAATGAAGATGAAGCAAAAGCTGTCCAGTAGGTGACTTTCTGTGAAATGTTTCGTTTTGTTAAAAACAGTCGGAGGTAACCACCAGTGGACGAGTGAATAACTAAGGGAAGTTCAAACTGCGACAGGAATTAAGTCATGGACGTTTATTGCCCACATAAGGCCATGCGCTCATTGTTTGCTCGAAGAGACAGATCTTTGTAATAAAAGGAAAGAACCTGATTCTAGTTACAAGAGAAGCGTCGTTTATTTTAAAATATAAATCCTCTTAGCTTCCTCAGATCGGAAACACCACGGTCATGTTTGCAAACTTATTCAAGGCCAACTTAGATAACATGCAATATGGTTACGTTCAGTACACAAAACATGTCATCAAATAAGTTCAAAACGGACACCTTTTATTTTCAGAATTATGTAGACCAACGTTCGAAGAGATGGTGTGTTCTAATCTGGCAAGCGCAGAGCGGATCAAACGATGTGATGTATTCTTGTGGAAAGCAGAATCTGACAGACAAAACAATGGTGACGTTCACGCTTGGGAAATCCGAGTGTACCGATGAAGACAATTTTTGGCGGAATGGTCCTTTGGAAGCTGGAGCATTGTACCAGTAATCTCTTGTTTTGATTGAAAGATAATTTTCAACTCGAGATAAATAATGCTCTATGGTATAAGTGCAGCCTTGCATCATAAGTAACTGGACGGTTTACACATAGGCTTTGCATCAAGACGGCTTTGAGGTCAAATCAGGATTCGGACATGGATATTCACTGCTAATTGTTTCTAATGCGAACGATAATCTGGGCCCAGTGCTTATTTTAATGGACCGCCCTATGAAATTTGAAGCAAAACAGTACTGATTGTCTGTCTGTAATTTAGAATAATCAAAATTGTTTCATTTAAAATTATATATCTTACGGAAGTGACCCCAACGTAAGTTAATCAGAATTCTACACAGGAAGTTGAATTGTTTCAACAGAAAATGCCTTCTTAATGTATTCAGTGACAAATAGATTTTCAACGAATCACGCATTGCTAAGTTTGGTTGTTGGTATTGAATAACATGGACTTCGACATTCACACGTAGATGATCATCACTAAACAAGAATTCGTTCAGATTGTTTCAGAAAGAACATATCAATTTTGAATGGTCATTCTGATTATTTAAACCAGCAGAACGTGAATCTCGATATGCGACCGTCACTAAACGCCTGAGTTCAGATAAAACTATAGTTTCCTACTTTATTACCGAAATCGCTTGTTCAATAGTTCGATATGTTCGGAAAATAAGATCACATTTGGGTTGGTAGTCAATTCTTAAACCCTTTCATGCCGATATCAAATTTGCCGCCGTTCCCTTCGAAATGAATACCGTTATGAAATGTATTTTGAGGTTATTTGAGACTTTTGAGTCGCGGTACATTTATACGGTAACTTTCATCAAAATTAGCATTGAAACCTCATCGTTATAACTGAAGCCTGGAATGTTAGCAGTCCAATTATTTTGAACATTATATAAACGAGTATCTTCAGTCCGGGGGCGAAACTCTGCTGAGCTCAAATCTCAGATACCATGAACAAACTTCGAAAATTAACAAATAACTGCATACTACTCAGCTGGTCCTGGTTGTGATTACAACATTCGAATTGTATTCAACATGTTCAACATTCAGACTTCAAGAAGTAATGTTTAGAGCCGTTAAAATAAATATCGTATTATTATTCAGTTATAAAACGGGTTGTTCGTTGGAATTATTGAGCATAAATATATCTAGTTTGTTTCTCAGAATCATTTCACTTTATGATTGTACAACTGTTGACGGTTGATTGACGGTTAGGAGTTTCACAAGAAACAAACCCAGAATTGATTGAAGAACTGACGGCAGTTTCGGTGACAGGTGGGGATGTTCAATGGTGAAGGGTTAACGCTCGTGAAATAAAGTCATTTTGGTACCTTTACTGTACGGCAGTGAAACCTGGACAACCCCCGCAAGACACGAACGGAAGCTGAATGCCTTCCATCTACGGAGCATCCGTCGTATCTTAAACATATCGTGGATGGACAAAGTGACTAATGCTGAAGTGCTTTCAAAAGCTGGTCTACAGAGCATTTTCACTCTATTGCGACAGCGCCGCCTGCGCTGGCTTGGTCATGTCTATAGAATGGAAAATGGTCGTATTCCGAAAGATCTACTCTATGGTGAGTTGCAACTAGGAAGTCGACCATTAGGGAGACCGCACTTGCGGTACAAAGACGTTTGGAAGAGAGAGATGAAAGCTCTTGCCATTGACCCGGCGAATTGGGAAGAACATGCTCTTGACCGCTCACATTGGAGGCACTGTGTAAAGCGTCGTCTGCATGCTGAGGAGGAGCAGATACAGCTCTTGGCGGCTGAACGCAGATCACGCCGCCAACGTGCAACTGACGCAATACAACCGAGTTCTGACTACCGTTGCCAGCGCTGAGGGAGAGATTGTTCCTACCGAATTGGATTGTTTAGTAACTCAAAAAGCTGCAAAACATGAACATTCACCCGTTTGTGATGTACATCCATGGTCGACATCGACCGAAGGAGGCCAACAACAAAAAAGCACTAATGGAAGACATACGTGAGTGGTACACATTATTGACAAGCTCATCAAAAGATTGATGTAACAATTAAAAGCTTCAAAACTGTGTGTGTTTGATGGTTTGTTTTGTGGGATTTATTCAGTATAATTTTTTAAATTTTTATTTTAACTATTGCTATAACAATAAACATTTTCTTTTGTATTACAAGAATTCGATTGGTGTCTGGGATGAGTCGTTTTATTGGATCACCGATGCTTTACCGAATGAAGCCGTACGGTGAGTCACTTGGGTATATTTTTAATTAACAAATTAGTTTTTAAATGTTCAATGCTCGTGACTACTTGTGAGTAAATATTGCTGTTTACCAATACCGCCCTTATAATTGCAATCAAATTTGACATAATACACTAATTAGCTGACTGCAAGTAGGCACAAGCTGAACTCAATTTGAGATTGATTCCCTAGAATGGAAACCTTTTATTCCTAATGGGGCAGCTAACGCAATTTAGCAAAAACCCGTTGAATAATGGCATTTGCGAGTTGTTCGAAGACAGACGTAATATATTCATTTTCTTATAGAGGTTTGCATTTGAGCGACCGATTCAAATATAACAAATCAAGTTAATTCGCATAGGTTATCGTAGGGAAATCTTACGGCAATTTGTGGGGAGTTTGATGGATTCATGTTAAGTTTTGGCGTGTAACCAACGGGAATTGTCTGTTTCGAGAACCAACTAAATGATATCACAAGCTGCAAAACTGTTACTAGATATCAGCAATGTAATGAAAAATGTTCTTGATCGATCGTTGAATAATAATCATGAAGCAAGAAAGCTTGAAAAGAATCGGTGAGAGTTGTTTATGGGTAACATTTCGCTTCTGACTCAGATGCTTCGTACTGACACACTTGTTCTGACGAACCTTCTGAGTCAGAAGTGATACGTTACCAATAAACTACTCTCACCGATTGTAACTAATTATCTTTGTTGGAACGACAACAGTTACTCCCGCTGATTAAAAACTAATTGCTATTCATCCACACTTGCAGGTAGCACTACAATTCCAGCGTTCTTCGATAACATCGCCGTAGATGAAACGCGGATCACCTTTAAGACCAAACTTGTTGATTTACGCACTTCGTTAGTTGACCAAGAACTTGCTATATATGTGGAAAAACTGAATAGTACCTCCATCATGATGAATAACCCGACACCAGTCACGAGGTGCACACATGTAAGTACATTGCTTGAAATGGGGTGCACATCGAAATTTTGATTTTGGCTTCGTAATCTGCTGTGCCCTTAAACCGAATAAGTTACCCAATCATAATAAAGACTTGGACAAGTATCATATTACGAATTGGTTGGTATAAAAGTAAACTATCAATTGTGGAGTGCCTCAATCCACGACATGTCATCATTTTTATATTATCCGATACACGAAGGTTGTTCCCACTTATCTAATAACAGTGAGTTCACATTCAAACATTGTTCACCATATAAACATTTTTATACGACTCACTGAAACTAATCTTTAATTTATCTAATTAATGATTGCCATCAGTCATAAACCGGTAGTGGTGTGTACGTGCGCGTGAAGGTATCAGCACAGAACAGTTGTCTTCCATGGATTTGTTGAGCCGTTTTCACTAAATTCCGTTGTAAGTGTATCGGTGAAAATGGTTTACCAGTGGCTTATAAGACTAATTTCGTTTCTAACTTATGCGATGTTTATAAACAAACCGATAATATTGTAACTGTCTTTCAAATAATAAAGAATTTATGGTCACGAAAGCACAAAGATTCACAATTGACATATCCGAGTTAATATGAGTTCATGAAACATTAATAAGAATAATAATGTATGTCAAGTATTTGAATACGTAGCATAAGTCAGTACACAGGTGTCGTTAAATCGTTTTGCTAAGATAAAGTGTCCAAATTTCGAATGAATGTTTCGACGTTGGGAGCGATTAAAATATTTACTGGGAGGGCATTCAAAAGTAAACAGACTCGTAAAGAATAAACATATCAGCGATAACTGATACGGTTAGGGTGAATTCGTAATGTCGCTGAGTGGTTGCGTGTATGTTTTGACTCATGGTTTTCGAATAAAGTTTTTAAAGGAAGATCTGGTGTTATATAATATTGTGCAGGTTCGTATCTCATCACTCTGAAGGCTCTTTTCAAGGAGAGTGTAGTGTGTCAGTTCTTGAAATCGCTCCTCCTAAGTTAGTAACCTGAAACCACTAACGAGTTTGGTTGCACGATGTTATATTTTATCTAGCAATAGTATAACCCTGCGTTTTCTCGAACGTCGAGTAAGCTGCTTGATCTCTACCGTTTGGTGTTTGTTGTCTTTCGCACAAAATTACTTCGGCGTCAATGGGGTGGTATGGGTTCTACTATGCTCGGAGAAAATACAAACTTAGTAGGGCATATTTCCGTGTTCTTATAGGACTTCTTTGCTTCTGTCATTGATTATAATGACACTAGAAACATGCGTCGTAATTCACGTGATTTAAGATTATTCCATCCGAACACATCATAGGTAATTCGACACTGGGCTCTGTTTATAATCAATTATCAGAACAATTCATAATGAGCATATTAATTTTGCATATCGCAGAAATATTATGAGAACAGATTCGGGTCGTGGTGCGTTTACATCTGGCAAGCAAAGAAAAGAAACGCTGACTTGATGCATTCTTGTGGAAATGTCAGTCTTGCAAATAGCACAGAGGTGGTATTCACGCTGGGAAGTAATGAATGTGGAAACAATAAATATTGGTCAAATGGGCCCCTGGAATCTGGTAGCTATTATCGGTAAGTCGATGATATCTGCGGCGGCAGCATTTTGCATAAACCGCATTATGTTCTTCTTATTAATTGTATAATCGCCCTCATATTGCCATAAGTACCGTTAGTGATATCCTCAAACGTCTTATGTTAATCATTATATTATATTATATTATATTATATATATATAAGTATAAATAAAATCAGAATCAATGGGACGATGATAGCTTATTAATAGTATTCACCACAAGTGTCCCCGCCTTAGCAATATCCATCATCTTCGCATACAGGCTTTTGCCATACTTATTAATAACTATTCTCAACGCTTCCAAATTGTCTAGATCAACGCTGTAGCATGTATGTAATAAGTATTTTGCTAACGCTGAATTAAGAATAACGAATTGATATTCCTGTGAATTTCGGGGTTGCCTTTAGACACGCTTCCGGTGTCTTTCGATTCTGGCGTAAAGTTCATTGTATATGTGCCCTTTGTAAACGTCATAACAATCGTTAAATTTGATTCAGTTATTGCTGTTTGTTACGATTGATAACGTTGTCACATTATTAAGGTTATTATCACATGAAGCTTTTCTTTAGTTTGCAAAACTTTGCTCAAAACATGATTTTACCAATTGCATTCAATTCACAATGTAATTACGTTCTAATACCGAATTAAAGACTTTCGCAACGTCAGACGATAAACGCCGTCAATAACACTCTCACACTTTCTTTGACCAGGTTTTTATCGTTCAATAGAGAATAATTGATTGTATTAAAAGACAACACAATACCTTTAAAACTAATTATACATGGTGTCCAAATTTCGGTGAATATTCAGGATTTTGTGAAAATCTTTAGACATACAATGTATTTGAATTCTACTGCCATGATCGATATTTACTGTTGAATAATTAATATTTTTACAATCTGCAGGCTTCAACTCATGTCTGGCTTATATAGTCCACTAGGACAACCGTGGATCACAAGAACGAAGATATACAGTCAGTTGAATTGTTCGCGGAATTATTTGTTTTCGATTACAGTTACTTAATTTCATTTATACGATATATTTACTAAAATACGCGACGGCTCGTAAATTAAGTGGCGATGAATCTTTAAAGTGAATCTGTAAAATGTATGCTTGCGAAGTGTTCGTCTTGTCCAGTCGTTCACATAATCAAACGGAGTTCAAAAAGTGGAGTTTGGGTGATCGTTCTCGACCAAACGTTGCTGAGGATACTTGCACTTGACCGAATGCATTGGACACTGCTGTGTTGCAGCTAAATTGCGCAATTTTTTAATTTGAAAATATTCATTCCTGGCCGGAATGCGTTTGTCAAATGTTAGTCGTCTTTCCGTTACTGGTTTTTAAAGAAAAATGCTCAGAGTATCCTCGAAACTTTGCAACGCAGTCTTGATCAAATTAGAGAATAAGTATCAAACATATCGTACATTTCTACTGACGAAATTTGTAGCGTTGATCAGCAAAACATATTTATAAATATATTTATAAATATAATATTTAAAAGGTTGAGCGAGTTAGCCCCTTTTTTAAGAAGCTAGTACGATAAAGTTGTGCAAACAAGGCGATTACACAAATGTGTATAGGGTCAACCGCATGCATTTATGCAAATGAGGATGTTTGTTGATGACTCAATGTGGTTGGCCGCCTGTGATTAAACAGATTTGTCGTGCAAGCATTATAGAAGAAGGAGAAGAAGAAGAAGATAACTTTATTCTTTGAAACGAATTTTCAGTTAATCAAAATAGTTTAAACACCGAATTTCAATACGAATAAGAGGGACGTCAAACTTTGATGGGAAAATTTGAGACTGCCAGTCACATTCAAAATCAAAACAGCTTCAGTTTCGTCTGCAGGCATTAGGCCTAATGATTGTGATGGATGTTGGTGAAAAGTCATGCTGCACAATTTTTGAACCCCCTTGTATGAGTTTTCTCTCGCATTTTTCTGACCGGCGCCGCAAACTCCCCATCCTTTAAAATAAAAATATTTCGCAGCATTTAAAGCGTGCGGGGCATCAAACGTCCTTCGTTTACATGTTCGCGACATGGTAAAACGTTTCAAAAACAAAAGGTTCCGTGTTGACTGGAAAAATAAAAACGCATGAAAACATTAATTTTGAGCACGGACGATTCAAAGGCCCCGCTAGGGACTTACAAGCGCAAATTGTTCACCATTCCTCCACAGTCTCAGGGCATGTGAATATTGATCTTAGAGCTAGATGATCTCAAACATAACGAATCCAGTCGTAGGCAAAATGCGATGGAAATGCATGTAAATAGTCATTTTACGCACGGTCGTGGGTTTAATCCCATCTATGAGTGTTTGATACGTGATTGAGCAGTTTGTTCATTGCAAACCTGTCTAACATTGGCTTTCAAGCGCAAATTGTATGCAATTTTCCAGTGTATCAATGGTACGCGAATCATGTTCGTACTGACACTACCTGATGACTGCAAACAGCACGAAACAAGTCGTTGGGTGGATTAGGGGAAATCGTATTTGTTTGTGGTATATTGCATCAATTTATTTCTCGTGATTTTCAAAATTCTTTGTTTTATCCGCTGGCGTTCTTGCGAAATACACTGTGTTTTTATCGCATGTGTAACGATTTGAGTATAATCCTTGCTTGCATTCTGTTTTTATAACTTGAGAATGTTTAGACGAATCAATTTTTGATCCTCAAAGTTAACATTCAGGCTTCAAAAATATTTAATCACAAAAGTACGTAGCTTCACAATTGCAATATCATAGTAAATAGTTGTTTATGAAAAATTATTAAAAAATATATCAAGTAATATCACGTTTAGTCACGTTAAATACTTACAGTGAGTCGATACGCAAGTATCTTTGAATCGCTAGGCAACAGATAAGTGTCAAAATGTCTATTGAAATGTTAGACGCTGGGAGAGATGACAAAAGTTTCTTGGAGGGCATTCAAAATGAAACAGACAGATACACAATAAAAAATATCGGCAACAGCTGAAACGGAAATGGGGTTTGAAGTGTCGCTTATTAACTGCGTTTATGTTCTGACTCAAGGTATTTGAATAAAACTTTTGAAGGATGATGTGTGGGTATTCAATATTTTTTTATCTTTGAAGGGGCGTGTAAAGCCTCAGTTTTTGCAATCGTTCCTTGTACGTTAGTATTCGGAAACCAATAACCACTTTGTTTGCACGATGGTATATTTCATCGAGCGTTCCAGCTTGCAATGCGTTTTTCATGGTTTGAATTAAGTTGGTTTTCATGATAACGGGCATCGTTCCAGCCGATACAATTCTGAAAATGAACACATATATTCTCTATGGTATGATTATTGGATTGCTAACTTATTAGTGTGAAAACATAGGTATATATTTTTTCAAAAATGCTAGTTCGTATTTCGCATACATTGCAGGAATATTGATTGATATCTTTTTTTTGCCGACAGTTCCTGTATTCTACACTTTCATCAGCTTGGTATCAACCATGTTCCTCATGATCACAATTTATCTAATCATTTTGCTGGCGTTCCCATCCAAGATTGTTGGACGTAAGGAGAACTCCGTATCCTCTGTTCGGTGAGTTCCATTTGATCTTCTGAAACGCACGCGATTCTTTCCTGGCAGCTGTCGTGTCAGTTAATACTTTCAAATTTAACACCATGCCTAATAGAACAATAGGCAAGAAATATAGTAGAAATATTTACATAGACATGCAGTCATCTTGTATTGTGTGTGAAATCATAACATTTTTACCGCTACATGCTGGACAAAGGCCTTCATTAGTCGTTGACACTCAAAGTGTTGTTTGTTGTCAGAAATAATAGAAGGAGCATAAGCCAAATTCACGACAAAATTAACTCCAGGATTTTAGTAGGCGCTCCCTCTCTGAACACAGAAACTTTGTGTTTATATGTAGGACAAAACTACCGCTACATCCGATAGAACAATATTTCCGACTGCACCCTACGGCGAATACAGTTGGAGATATTCGAATATAAGTTCGGAATCTCGTGTGTTCTGTATGTCTATTGCTGTAATGAGATTATTCATTTAACTAGCCCCACCGCTGAATAATGATCCGCTATAATTAGTGCGTCTGAATGCATTGACAGGGATTGCGTCTCCTATCAAAAGCAATCGCTACTTCGATTTGGTTCCGTAGAGGTGACATTCTTTTTATAATGTAACAGATGCGTCCCAAATCAGAAGATCAGATCACAAAATACTTCGTTGCGATAAACTCAACGACGAAGCCTGATCCTTGGTGCAGATGATAACAAATGCACAATCCGTATGTCGTACCGTTACTAAACACCTGTCTGAGAAAACTATAAAGAGGTTGACTCGTTCAGTATTGTTATACGCATTCTTGGAACACAACATGGGTTTCATCAATATACCAATCGTGCCAATTGTAACATTTCTGTAATTGCCGATATAGTGAAAACTCGGGAAATGTGATAACTGCAAATTCAGCGTTATTACAAAATATTTCCAGTGCATTAAAATAAAACTCAATTGAGTGACTAACATCATAAGTCGCTCTCATTGTATGAAGCGCGCTCTCTTCAAGAGCCATGGAACGCAATTAGATCTCAACGAAAATGAAGCACCGTGTACCATTCTATACTGATCATCAATTAATGTGCGATGAAAATAATTATTAATGAAAGGTTCGCAATAAATCGCTACTGTAATGTTCATCGAAAATATATATCACTGATTTAGAACCACGCGGTCGTTCGATTTGGAAAATGGTACACCAGGAAATTCTCACAATCACGACGGAAGTTCAAAACTAGAAGCCGAATATAAGGTGAGTCGAACAATCACATGAACACTGTTGAACAAAAGCGACAGGTTCAAAATATATTGATTATATATGAGAGAAAATAAAAAACCGAGATAGATGGAGGGGTGAATAGAGAGATAGACAGACAGAAAGACAGACAGACATACGGATAGATAGATAGATAGATAGATAGATAGATAGATAGATGAATAGATAGATAGATAGATAGTTAGATAGATAGATAGATAGATAGATAGATAGATAGATAGATAGATAGATAGATAGATAGATAGATAGATAGATAGATAGATATAGATAGATATAGATATAGATAGATAGATAGATAGATAGATAGATAGATAGATAGATAGATAGATAGATAGATAGATAGATAGATAGATAGATAGATAGATAGATAGATAGATAGATAGATAGATAGATAGATAGATAGATAGATAGATAGATAGATAGATAGATAGATAGATAGATAGGATAGATAGATAGATAGATAGATAGATAGAGATAGATAGATAGATAGATAGATAGATAGATAGATAGATAGATAGATAGATAGATAGATAGATAGATAGATAGATAGATATAGATAGATTAGATAGATAGATAGATAGATAGATATAGATAGATAGATAGATAGATAGATAGATAGATAGATAGATAGATAGATAGATAGATAGATAGATAGATAGATAGATAGATAGATAGATAGATAGATAGATAGATAGATAGATAGATAGATAGATAGATAGATAGATAGATAGTAGATAGATAGATAGATAGATAGATAGATAGATAGATAGATAGATAGATAGATAGATAGATAGATAGATAGATAGATAGATACATGGATAGATAGATAGATAGATAGATAGATGATTAGATAGATAGATAGATAGATAGATAGATAGATAGTTAGATAGATAGATAGATAGATAGATAGATAGATAGATAGATAGATCGATGGATAGATTTTGTCTTGATTGGTTGATTGTTTTAATAAAGGGTTAATTGATTTAATGCTGTATTGATATATATAAATATATAACTATTTTGAAAATCCGTACGCTTTGACATGAAATGTTGCCGAGGTTTTCACTTATTTGCATCGATCGTACATCGATAAACCTCTCGAGATTTCCAGTGTATATTACAAACAAACAAATATTTTCACTTGAATGATTGGCAATAAAGTGCTTTTCTCGGAATAATTCACGCGTTCCATTCACAGAACATCGAAGATGACACGATCAAAGCGAAAACTCAACGACGGTTTACGCAGGACATAGCCAGACGACCAGAGAACAAAGAGTTTAATCGATATTCAGACGTATTACCTTGTGAGTTTTCAATGTTACATTTAGTTGGATACTCATCTGTCCAACCCTGGCCAACGATGCTTTGTATTTATAATTGCGACTTTCTTCGATGCATTCTCGATAGAACAAGATTACAATTTTGTGGGATTGTATTGTAAAAGTATTTTCTTCATTTTATCTAGTATATATGGTGAGCATTAACAGATAATAAAGGTTTTAACGATACAACCAACGTAATAGCACCTTTTACCTTTCATATAAACTTCACTCACACTTCTGCAATGCTCGTCTGGTTATTTTGAGAGATACTGTCAGGTTTCCAAGACCTAGACTAAAATAAGAAAGAAAATGGAAATGACTGTGACACTCTAGCTGATTACTACAAGCAGTGAATTATTAGTGGCAATTCAATTTACCCGTGTATTAGCCGCACAGTATAGAATTACCGCACGATCGCACGCCTGTGTAACTCCATGAGCTAAACATGAGTTCATGAATGATAGGTATAGCACTTCAAGAGAGAGAAGCGCAATGAATTAGGTTAACGCAGGGTTTGCATGTTACGTCTAGATTGAAAACCGTGTATGGAAACATAAGCAAACGAAGAACGGCATCTATTATAAATGATCGAACAATAGTAGCAAATTCGTCAAAGAGAACCTCATTCGCATTTCAATTTTTCGTGTGTTTCACCGTCATGGATTAATAGAAACTTTCCACGCCAGCGCATAATCATTGGATGTTGAGAGCAATTAATGCTGTTCGCAATTAAGAAGATTTTTAGACTTAGATAAGGGAACTAACCATTGCTTTATCGGATAGTTTGGTCATAGCCAGGAAGTCGGTGTAAGCCGATGTAAGCAGCATTGTATGAATAGATTCTCTGCTGAATTCTCCATTTTGCACTGCCGGTCCACTATTCATCTGCGCTAGGCGACATCCTGAAACAAGTAACTCACGGATCTATATTTCGGCATCCGCTTAGAACGACATCTTACTCAATGTTTAACACGGCTGCCTTGCAGCGTGGATTAATTGTTTTTTCGAGCGAGAAATTTCTCTCTGCTGAATATCAACGCAATGTAATAGCAACCCAATGATTCCGAAAATGGGCTAAAAATCTAACAAGTGAAATTTCACAATTTTCAGATGATCAAACCATAGTGGATCTTCCTGATGGAGTGAGTAAAATTTACGATTATTCAATCACGAATATATCACGAATAAATGCTAAAATTACAAAAACCATGAAACCATGGAATAAAATGTATCCTAAATAGAATTTTGTTTCATGGACGGCATGTCTGAGTTTGTCTTCAGAAGAGCATCTTGCACAATGTTCTATGAAGATATATGCATATATATAGCATAATGTGATACATATATGCTGTCATTCAACAGAAAAATGAAAGATACCATGCATGGAAAGGATTTTGGACAAGTAAAGATTAAACATCACATTTCTTATCCAATAAAACACGTTTCTTTTTATTTTTTCGGTTCATTTTTTAATTATAGTTTATTATCCGACTAATTGAGCTATGTTTATGAGTACTGAGATGAAAACGAATAGTTGAAAAACGTCGAAATATCCATCGCAGCATATTTAGCAGTCGAAACGCGCGTTTGTAACCGGTTTCGCATTGTAGACTATTTTTCAAACTACCATAAATCCAGACACTTACGTCATTTACTATCCCTATGAAATTCAAGATTTGTTAGTTGTGCATGTATGGGTTGCAAAAACGAGAATTCAGGCCGATTTGCATGATCTACCCATTTTGCATATTCAAAGGCAGTTTGTTTTCAGATGACCAGTCGCAGAATGCATTCAAAATCATCCCAAACAATGATTTACACGGGTGATTCGCCATCACATTTTTTGTCGTCATAAAACAGAACGATTTTACTTTCGTGAAGTATTGCTTAACCGTTCATGTAGATCACGAACATTATTGGTCCAAGCACCAATCATTGCGCATAATGAGCCATCCACACGAACTTTGACGTGTATGTTGCTAAGCTAAACACATATCAATTAATATAATTTTCCAACAGTATCATGTTTATGTAGCTTGTAAATTTGTGACAACTTGATGGTTGCACAGGATTATATCAACGCAAGTTGCGTATCCGGCTTCCAATCGAACAACGTCGCGTTCATTGCCACGCAAGGACCCATGAATATCACCATTGGTAATTTCTGGAAAATGGTTCTACACAAAAATGTCAATATGATCGTCATGTTGACCAAGTAAGGGTTATGATTTCATTCGTTTGAACTACTTTTATTGGCTAACGAAGATGACTCAAGGACACAAACGTGTTCCAAATTTTTTAAACCAATCATATGCATATCAAATCGTTATTCCATCCAATAAGATCAGCGAATTTCAACGTGAAATCTTTTGGCATTCTTCAAGTCGATTTTCATTCCAGCATAATCGAACAAGCAAAGGTGAAGTGCGATCGCTATTGGCCGACTCCTGAAGAAAAGTCAGCTACATATCAATCGGGTGAGGACCAAATCGAGGTTACTACGTTGAAAGAAATAGTTCTTCCTGGATGTACAGAGCGAAAATTCTCGGTTCAGTCGGTACGTGGATTCAAATCACATTAACGTCGGATTCAGCGTATATTGCTATAATGATTGTTTACCTACGGCATCATTTGCACTAAAACATGCGCGATATATTAGAGGGGTCCCTTAAGGAGCAAAAATCTGAAATGTTCAGTTTTTGGCATTAATTTCGGTGACTAAACATTTTCCAAATGAATGAATCAATAAATCATTTAATCACCCAAGCAAGCAATGAATTGCTATAAATGGCTTCATTCAGACATATAATTAGGAGGATAAAAGCTTGTGTTGAACTAACTTTCGAGATTGAAATAAAAACTATTTCACACGAAGAGTAGGTGTAGAACGCGATTTAGTGTACACTTCATGAAGTGAAGATTTGTAGATACACTGGAATCGAAACATTGCAAATTCCGAGACAAAACATTGCAAAAAAACGAAAGTGACAGGCAAATATGAAAGAACGTATATCGCGCACAGAATTGAATGAAGTTTGAAAAAATCTTTCATAAACAAGTGACATTTAGAGAAGGGTAATCAGCTGCCACTGATCACTCCCTGCTATTGTGTGAGCCCTAGTCTTTAGTCAATTCTGACATAACACGCCTTAGATATTTTAAATTACACCCAATAAAATGTATGGAAGAGTGTTGCTTCTCATCCAAGAATCATGAGATTATAAATGTGAAGATTTATAAGAACAATGACAACTTCCATGGAATAAGGAAGGTATCATCAGCCTCCGGAACGCCTAGACGGATGAGACAGCGCTCGTTGCTCTTCTTACGAACATCAATACGTCATTTGCTTTCCCATGAGGGTATATCTTCTTAGATTGCAGTATTGGACACAGGTTACTCACGTAGCAACTAAGAATTCAAAAGAACAGTTCTCATGTAACACCTGTATATCTGATGGTTTTCGAGGCCATCATCGAGCAGCGGTTGGACCATTGTTCTAGGCCGTGTCTCATTCTATTTACATCAAAATATGTCGTTGGTTTCCTGCAAGTTGCTACATATTACACTGAAATGATTGTGAGCATTTGCACTCTGACCTTCGTATTAGAATCCGATTGCTTCAGCATAAACATGAGATGAGCGGGTGGCTCTATCTTGATTACTTTTCTAATGTTAGAGGATTTCAGTTCAGGCATACTTTAGTAAGGTGGAGTCTTGATGGGGAGAGCACTCTGCAAGTCAATCCGATAGATTTATAACAGTTGAGTGGTATGATCTGCGGATATATATATTTTGTCTGGTTGGCATTACAGATTCATTTTTCGATTGTTTGCTAGTAGAAGAAGAAGAAGAAAACTTTATTCGTTAAAACGAATTTTCAGTTAATCAAAATAGTTTAAACACAGAATTTCAATACGAATAAGAGGGACGTCAAACTTTGATGGGAAAATTCAATACTGCCAGTCACATTCAAAATCCAAACAGCTTCGGTTTCGTCTGCAGGCATTAGGCTTTGTGATTGTGATGTATGTTGGTGGAAAGTAATGCTGCACGATTTTTAAACCCCAATGTATGAGTTTTCTCGCATTTTTCTGACCGGCGCAGCAAATTCCCCATCCTTCATAATAAAAATATTTCGCAACATTTAAAGCGTGCGGGGCATCAAACGTCCTTTGTTTACATGTTCGCGACATGTTAAAACGTTTCAAAAACAAAAGGTTCCGTGTTGACTAAAAAAATGAAAACGCAGGAAAACATCAATTTTGAGCATGGCCGATTCAAATGTAAACTAGAGGTCTTGCGCTCTAACTAGAATCTGAAATGATGCCGTTATTATTTGTGTGCACATTAACCCACCCTGCTATATTATGCGCTTTTATTCCATTTTAACCAGAAACAATCTAGCACTTCTCCGAAGGAAGTAATCCACCTTCATATGACCAATTGGCCTGATCACGGTGTACCAAGCATGGAGGATTTCCGCAAGTTTCTTCAACAGTATCGCGACAAAAAGAATAGTCTCATGTCACCCCACAGTCCAACGGTGGTACATTGTAGGTAAGCTGGACGAATGTGGGATTAAAAATCGTTTACAGTGCACATTTCCTGCCCGTTTAAATGTATAGCCGCCTTCTGCCATGTTGCGGTTGTTGGTAAATGTCAAATAAGTATGCACACCTGAAGTTCATGTCGACTACATAGTCTAAAATCATTCCCAGGCTGAAAAACAACGTTTTTCCTAAGCGTCAAGTCACAGACTGACAGATTTCATACCTCAAACCGCTGACATCCCTTAGCATCAGATCGAAACTCTAAATTGATTGTTTTCCTGAGGTAATGAGTTATTGCCATCATCTAGTGTTTTGCAAAATTTGGAAATCCGTTCAAGTAAAGCTGTGACCGTGTAATGTGAATGCTCGGTGAAACATTATACGGATGCAAATCTGCCAATTTTTCAACAATGATCCCAGAAGGCAGGGCATCCAGATTCTTTTCCTGTCTTATGCACTGAGGTTACGTCTGAGCGCCTAGCAGCAAGGTGTGTTTGATAAGGCAAGACGCTAGATAAAAGTCGTATAAAATAGAAGACGGTTTCTTAATCAGATTATTTTTGTGGCGTATGACTTACCAATTCTAGATTAAATTGCAAATTCAAAGAATACTCTACGACCAATAATCAAGACTAAAACAGTTGAATTGAATAATGAAATACACTCGAACTCACCGCCACAGAGTGCTTCTGAAAAGGTTAAATTACGCGACACTGAAGTGATACTTAACAAGGTCTTGAAGCAGAAACCGTCTACGTCGAACGCTCCTTTGGCCAAAGCTTCCACGAAAAATACTTCGCTTAATGTTATCTGCACTGATTCGGCACCAATTGAAACGCCCCCGGTGGTACAAACATCATACAGAGTAATGCTTTTGCGGTCGACCTCCGCTGCACAATCTGAGCCTGGCACACTAAACCTTAATCAAAAGCCTCACATCCTATGAAGAATCACCGGACACGCGACAAGCATTCTTATTCGTTAAGCGTAATACGAACGAATGTTAAAGAGTCCGGCAAGAGCTTGTGAGATAGAAAACATAAACACGACCTCGATATATGGTCTCAAATTTGTCAACAGTTGCAAATTGAGCACGTTACTCCTGGCAAACTGATTCGTCTAACTCGCCATTCCACCTCACCTCATAGTGATCAACCTCGGTTACTGAGAGTCACACTGAAGTGCGAGGCTGTTATCGAAAACACTGCTAAATTCGTAACGACTGAAGACGGATCCGACTTCAAATTGCCGGATATATCCTGATGTGCCATGGTGGGAACGAAAGGGTGCCTCAAACACTATGGAACAAACGGTATCGCGGAGTATGGTTCTAATTGGGGTACCAGAAAATACCACTGAAGCATCGGGACAGGAAACAGCAGATCATGACTTCAAGCAGTGGCGTTACATTGCGTCTTTGCTTAATATTTCCAACGTTGTGATACCTGACACTTGCCGGTGCCTTTTTCAATAAACTATAAAGGAGACGGACCGAAACCTCTCAGGATTACCTTTTTAACTACCGACATGGCTGAATTTGTCAAGTCCGAATGGAAAATAGCAAAACGTGCATTACCGAAAGACATTAGACTTTGTCCACCGAGACCAAGTACCATGAGTGAGACACATTCGCGGCTGGGGGCGGTAGACGGCAGCGTTCCCACCGAAACGGAAGCAATCAATACATCGAAAAACGTAGTGGGTCTATGGAATGCGCTACCACAAGATGTTGTGAATGCAACGACAATTGATGTTTTCAAATCGAAATTGGATGCATACGTCAAACAAAACCTTGAATTTGGCCCGGTTTATTGAAGCAACACGAACCCAGAAAACATTAACAATGTGATTTTGATTAAAATGTTTTTCGCAATAGTTGTCATCCAATGGTACGTGTAAAGCATTAGCTCTTTATCACCTTAAATCTTGATTCTTGATCTTGATTCTTGAAATCCCACAACAATGATAGCAAAGTTTATATAAACTTAATAATAAACTTCTGCCATCTGTTGAATTGTATATTGCAAACAGTCTAATTATTCCTGTTTAAATGTGAAAAATATTACACTATTATCAAGCACATTATTTTCTCAATGAAACCTAATTAAGAACCTTCTGATTTCAAATATTCGCTACTCAATCGAGAGTTTAAACCGACAAATAATGATGGTTTCTGAGCTTCAGGAATTGAGACCCTTTAAACGGGTGTTCATCTTCAATGTGTTTTGCGAGTTATCTGATTTCTCCTGCTGGATATGGTAATCAGCTATAGCGATTATATTGCCGAACACTGTCGAGACAGATTTTGGTGCCCTAAAAAGAAATAGGAATAAACATATTTCTCTAAAATATGAATCACAAAAAGTATGAGGTTCAATCATCTCATCTTCAATACCGAAGAGGCAGTAACGCTCGATTACTCAACGCAATCTCAATACTTATCCAGTACAATATACAATGAGCACATTGGTCAATTGACTAAATGTTTGTGGTTATTTCTACAATGTAAGACACTCAATGCTATAAGTTTGTCTTGCATCAAGCCGAACTGTAACCCGAATCAAGAACCTTGCAGATCATCCCCATCGCATCTTTGGACAGTGTGAATGGTAAACAGTTCCATGACATCAATATCTACCTTCCACATTAAGAGGTATTACTCAATTGGACATTTGTTTCACTTCAGCATCAAATTAGTGTGAGCTGCCCTGACACACCATTTACATTAATGCAACGCAAAAACGCGCATCAATATTGTTCGGAAACATATATCAGATGTAATCAAATTTGTCTATGTTCGAAACATACATATGATCCATTGAGATTTATACGAAAAAAGCAAGCTCAAGGGTAATCCAGGGATAAAGGTATATGCCACTGTTGTAAAGAAGGTGTTACTACCGAAATGCATAATCACATGTACACACAAGCACATTGATTTAACCTCATTAGATTGAATGAAAAGGGTCAAGCGGTGTTTTTGTTGGATATAAATGCGATCAGTTTGACCTTACCGCTTTTTGACACAACTAATAAACAACCAAATACTATTCCATTATCTTAAGCACGGATTCATTATTTTGCTTAATAACCAACATGCGAATCACGCTGTTTTCATTGAATCAACAGTGCTGGTGTTGGTCGTACAGGGACCTTCATAGCCGCGAACATGATCTTGCAGCAACTTGAAAATAGTTCGCAATCAGTTCGTCTGGAAGATATCGTCCGCCATTTGCGAAATAACCGGGACCTGATGGTCCAGACATTCGTGAGTTTCTTTCCGATTGTTTAAGCTAATCGTCAATAGTGAAATATCGTCAGACTATTTGTTATGTGATATGCAGCAGTTAGGAACCGCTGTCACTCACACGAACTTTGCTTATTCAGTATAAGCAGCGATTCCCGATATACAGCTTATCACAATTTTCAAATTTCGCTGGATCTACACAATAAACTCTTTTACGTTTTTTTGCTTTCATATTAGTACCAATTTTGAATGATCAATCCTTCAACTAACAAGCAATTTATATGCGTCTTTTGCGTTTGATCGTCGATAACACTATAAATATGTGTTGACTATCGAGGTTCATTAAAAGTTACTCAGTAAATGTCGACCATTGTTTTCGAATATTACTTTCAAGAGGCACACGAACTTTACTCTCGCATTTGGAAAATGAGTTCATTGAGTGCATAAAACAATCGCTTTGTTATGTGGAACATACTTCCAAGATTCCATAATCAGTGGATCTCGTGGTCATTATGTTTAATGTTGATTCACTGGATGAAGCGATTAGAGGTTAGCTATCAGTTTATGGATTGACCAGCAATCTGGGATAGATTGTTAGTTTGGTTTCAATGAACAAACAAAATGCTTTTTATTGTGCATAAATAATCAGCTTCATGTTATGTTTGCTGTAGAAACTGGCAGTTATTTCCTGACTGTTAATGCCGTTGTTCTAATTCGTATGACATGTCAGTTGAATAGCAAACAACTTGAATCCATAGAGCCGAATAAACGTCACATCTGCATTACGTGAGATGTTTATCCTAATGTAATATAGTGTATTCGAAAGAGATTGTTGTTTTTCTATACGTGAAACGTGTTAAATGTCTTAGATAGCAAGAAAGGCTCTCAGCCACGCCGAACCCAACGTTCACTATCCACCAGCGTAGAATGGCAAGAAGCTGGTCGATTGTACAATAATGATTTATTTACAGACGAATCTCGAGATCAAGTAAAACAAAGTGAAAATTACAAACATAGAATCGGTCTTTATAGAATGCCGGTAGATAATATATCAATACTGATTGCAAACATCAACCGTAATCCAAACCGGTCAGCGAGTTGGAATATATTCACTGATCAATAGTAGTGTCACATTTCCGTCTAATCCATGGATCAGGCCGTTTTATTCGTCGCCAGCAGTGCCTCATAACAAAACAGTAAACAAACTTTAGAGGGTTTTTGGATCCATATCGGATATCGCTCAGTTGGTGTTGACGGGGATCAAGCCGTTTTGATATGTGGCGTATATCATCAGCAAACCCAGAATCTTTGTATGTGTTGACTAAGTTGAACATACGTTTGTTTAAAACAAGCTATCCGTAGCTACGACAGTCTGTTGAAACCTATGGTTTAAAGATATATATAAAATCGATGGCTATGTTAATGTATCTGATCGCTGTGAGCGTACGCATACAATAACAAAGATCATCAACTCAGAAATTAAACTGTGATTAATGGAAGACTTCGTGGCCGGCCTCTTGATAAAAGTCACTCCAAAAGAGTTTTGTCATTGTGTTAATCTATTGTCGAACGATCGTACACTTGTTTTTGCTACCGTTTAGGTAGCAGATTCAAATATGCCAAGAATAGTTGAAAGTGCAGACTTATCGGGAGAGAACAATCAGCCCGTAATCTTCTTCCATTTTTTCGGGTTTAGCTCCTTGAACTTTACCATACACAAAGGCGTTCGCGGAAATAATGTTCACTTAGTTCTTATTAGGGACCCGAATATGGAACGCGCTACTAGAAACTTGAAAGACGCGATGAGAAAACAAACTACAAGAACGCCGAATAACTGAAACTGAATTGGCTTGTTGAAACCAAATCAAGATATTTCGGAACGATACTTTGTGTTTGCTGGCATATAACACAACATTTCACGTATATTTATTTTTTTAATTGTTTTTATCAGGTAAGGAAAGCAGATTTATTCTTTGTATTGAAATCTTCAAAGTTTGGTATATAAATCTCTATTATGTAACCACTTTCAAATAAAATGCTTCAAAAAACGCTTTATCTGAATAGACAATCACAGTAGGGATTTCGCAAAATCCCGACAATAACAGAAGTTCTTGTCTATCACATTCTGCCTGCTTGTTGCAATTTGTGAGTTTTTATTTCCAGTTTAGGACTGCGCGCTTTGTAGTGGCAGGCTCGGAACACTAATAATAGGCACTAATTTAATTGGATAATTTTAAATGGCTTGTTAGAGCTAGTCAATTGTTCACACATTAGACGTTGGATGTTAAAATAAATCTCTGGAGAACACACTTTCGAGGAGTGCCCACAACGTTTCAACGTATGACCAGATATCATTTTTAACTCATCAACTCAAATCAATATACAAAACACAGGAAAACTACCATGAGAAGGACCTGTGAAGAGTTTAGTTGTGACCAATCAAAACGTCGATATTTCGTATCACATTTGTTCATATTACAGAATAAATAATTCGAATTTCCATAATGTTGTCGTTTCAAGGCTCAGTATGAATTCCTGCATCGGTTTCTCGAAACCGAGTCGCGGTCACGCTAACAGAGGTAAGTAAAACGGTTTTCTCGCTTATTGGATTTAATCCAGTTATAATTATAAGCCATTCATTATCATAGTTACATCGAAATTAGTTGTGCATTAACATCATCTGCTAATACCAAAATACCATAAAATAACGAAAACGTCAAATTTGCACGGAATAAATCTACAAGGTCATTTTGGATTTAGGACGACAGGAACTGCGTGAGTGTCTACAACAAAAACAGCATTTATATTATATATGTTTTTATAATTAGTATTTAGATATTGAGAACATAAATAGGAGCTTCCATATTTGTTTGTGTCGACAGATTTTCTCAGGAATCTAGTTTGAAAAACTAATATTCCGAGCCACAATTGTTATCATTAAGTGATATTTTTATACGGGTTAGGTTACCAACTGCAATCATGTTAGATGTCGGTGTTCTACTTCCACACTGCCATAGACCATGCATGAACGTGAATTCGAAAACGCAACTTTTCACTAATATTTTTGAATTTTTCTTCCAGGGCTAGGTACTCTAAGAGTAGCTCGACTTACCTTAAGTCTCTGAATGCGCAGTAGTTTGTTTTGCGGCAAGTTTGTATTTTCATACTCCATAGATTAGCTCTTGATCAGGCAATATCTACTCCGAGTACATGATCTTACAGTCGTGCGAAGCGTACACACCCTCTGGTGTTCGTAGCTGTGCATGCAAACTAACATTCACTGACTTCAATAGAGACGGCAAAGAAAGCGCCCACAAGAATTTGCTATAATCTCATTGTCGGTAAAGTTGTATGTGTAATTGTATTGACATGATCTGTGATGACATCTCCGCTTATGTTTAATCTGTACATTTGCTGCGATAATTCACTCTCCATCAGTGTGATTGTAACCAAACGAAAGACCAAACCTCTGACTAGTATCAAATAATATCTCACAATGCTCATTTGCATGGATTTCCATCACACACACACACACCCCACGACGGGTTTTGTGTTTTCTGCACTCATTAAGTAGGGGCAGTGGCATCAGGATCCGCATGCGCTTGAAACAGTGGAAGAAAATAACAAGTTTCGCTTGTATACCACCGTCGAATAGGGTTGATACGATTGCGAAGTTTGGTCCATGCCCAATGATGCAAATTATTTTAAAAGTGTTCGGATACATGCAACACATTCAACAGTTACGTACAAGTTCAACTTGGTAATACCACAAAATGTTCTCCAGTATCAAAGCACTTAACGATAACGTTGTATTACTTTTCAGCAAATCCCCAAGGACCGGTACATGAAGTTTCCCACGAATTCAAACAGAGACACATTTATCAAACGTTTTATTCAGACAAACCTGTTATCTTTTAACAGCCTTGAAACATTTTTGAACTATTTTCTTTATTGTTAATTAAAGGCTGAATTAAATTTTCAACCAAACTGTTCTTTTGACTGTAGTATGTAATAATATTAATATTATATTCGGTTTCAACCAAAACATGTGATATATTATTGGCGTATCGAAATTTGAAAAACAAAAGACAAACAACGGTCGGTTTAGAGATAATTGTTGGTGTTGATGCCAATGAGGGTACGGCTGGTTGTTTGATCGAGGAAATAAACAGGTGCACTATCGATAAAATGGAACCAACATGCGTTCGCCAAGCGGATTTTTTTAATTTTGCTGCAGCCGAGTATTGTGTAAATAGAACAATGCTCTCTCGGAATTAGCTCGGGCAGTATCCGCGTTTGTTCGGTACAAGATATCAGTGACCTACAACTAAGAGCAAATTATGGTAAATGCTTTCGTCATTCCATCCAAGACAAAAGTGTTGCGAAAACACCGTGCGACACGAAACAATACAGACTAAACATCGGGATTTTTTGTCCTGGTTAAAATATCGGTTAAAATATCGGACAGCAGGCACCGGTGCCTAACGTACAGATACCAATAGATCATTGCCAACTGCATGGTGGTCAAACTTCGGTTACGCGCCAAGGTCGTAGTAGTTCATAGCGATTCTTCCTGCTTTCTCGCTTGATAATAGTATCAAAGTTTGCGTGGAAGAATACGGGTAAGCAGATGAATAGAATTTAGTAATCCACCAAGGGGACATCAGTGGGGTTTGCGACTGAAGCTAACCTACAAATTCATTAGGATGGAAAACGGTTAACAAATATTCCGTCTCGCTGTGGCTGCAATTAAATTTTATACATCTTAAGATGCAAAAGCTTTCACCAAATGACGATATTACAACAATGAAGCAGCAAAAACACAATATTGAAACATAAATCCTAAACTAGCTCTATTTTATTAATTGAATTCAATTCATTTCAATTTCAATGGTCTAAAAATCATATAGCTTTACAATAAACTACAAAATAATAAGGCAACTACGAATAATATAACAAGCAAAAATGGGATGAGGTTGCTTACTGAGCAATTTAAGAATCAATTGAAAATCTGAGGTCAGAAATTGTTTTCGATTGGTGGGATAACAAATGTAAATGCATGGTGTTAAGATTTATAATTTTCTTCGATGCACGGTTTTGTGGTCCAAATGGTATCATGTCTTTTCTTGAAAGTTTGCTAGTTTGGTGAGTGTACAACATTATCTGGGAGATTGTTCCAAGTAAAACAAAATCGCACGGCAAAACATTTCGTCTGCAGTTGAGTCTCGAGTGAGAGACAGTTAGAGTAAATGTGTGAGCTCTTGTATTATGCGAGCTCCGTAGATTCAATAAACATTGTAGAGGGTGATTTTCGGTATTCAAAATATTGTAAACGAGAATCGAATCCCCTCGAAGACGACGACGTGGATAATCAAACAAATTGAGCGTTTTTATTCACTCATTGTATGGTTTCCGGCTGAATACGGTGACAAGTTTGGCAGCTTGATGATATATTCGTTGCAACTTATTTTAAGCCATTGCGATCGTGCTTGAAATGCACATTCCATTGTGGGTCTGATGAACGTATTTATAATGCAGGAAATTGTCTGTTTTGGGAACCTACCGAAAATGTTCTTTAGGAGTGACAATTTCTTTGATGTTTTGCGATAGACGTAGTTGCAGTGGCTTGACATTCCTAGGGTGTTGATTATTAACACACCCAAGTCCTTCTGTTCCACATGATCCACGGGATACTCTTTGTTCAAAGAAAATACTGGTACT